>WOGR01003199.1:0-16205 GCA_015342045.1 Leptinotarsa lineolata
CAGCTGCTCCTTCATTATTCACAATTCCAATGGGTGCCCTTTTTTATCCATTACTGAACCCGTCTCCACAAATTTTGAAATCAATTCCAGTACGTACTTATGGCGAACGTTACGTTCAGGATGGTTTTGGTTAAATATCCTTGCAGCCGCTCGGGCACAATTTTGTTTTTTGTAATAAAGGCTAATCGGCTCAACACGTTCTTGCAATGTGTACACCATATTTTCTGAAGTTTTAAACAAATCAGCAAAGTAGTAACTCAACAGATTGATTTCAATTTTGAAATGATCGAAGAAACGTACTGTTTTTTTATTAATTGGTTTGAGAGAAAGTATTATTGTATGGAAGTCAATGGAGGACAATTTGAACATTGGATGTAAACACGCAGATTTGATTTTTTTTTATCGTAAGCATGATGATAAAACAATTGAATTTTTCAAGAATGTAATTTTTTGACGATTGTTTGAGTTTGTAAAAAAGGCTTAATAAAAATTGTAAAAATAAGCAAATTAGTCAAGGTGGCTCATTCGAGCTGCAAAATTGATTTATGTCGAAAACGCTTCATCAAATTTACGTTTTTCATACACCGTTGTAAAGAGGCTTCCAAGATCTTTCAAATAAAGTATCACTCAACGCCTCTCCCCTATTCAAGTTTGAGGGGTTGAAGAGCCCCCTATTAGGGGCTGGCTCGTTCAAGCCTAAAATATAGGTCAAAAGATGTCCCGCAAACAAAATTATTCGACGTGTTTCGAGAAATTTTTCCACTCACTATGGGATAAGAAATATACGGGGTGGCTCGTCTGAGATGAAACACCCTGTATTTATGCGTACAGTGTTACTGTTTTACTATAACCGATGTGTTTTGAAGTGAGCGAGTGAATATTATCCTTTAGGAGTTTCAGGAAAATATATGTAATATTCAAAGATGTCGTTTCGTTTCAAATTTTTATTTTGTCGAGCTTGGAGTTGTACAAGTTTAAATTTTGAAAACTCTGATTCTATTTGTCAACAATCATCGCACTTTTAATTGATTTTTTATTACCTCAATCCCATTCACTTTTCATTTATGTGGTGGGATTTAAGACGTTTATATTTACTGAAATCAAATCAGTAACCCAAACCTAACCTACCTGATACATTCATTAGTATTCAGGTAGAGACTAGTTAATCCATCCCATATTCCCACAAATTGTCTACCTACTACTAAGCTCAGTTAGATGCCTGTTGAGACCGGTAAACATAGATATGGCAAATTCAGCCAGCATGGTAGCTTCTAGATTGCCGAGCTATATGAATAGTCCTGTGGATAGTCCTTTGGATCTATACGATGTTCTTTAGAGGTACCGTTTAGAGCACCTCAAGATCCGAATAATTTACCTTCTCAGGAAGTGGCTTCTATGAGGATGTCTCCAAATCGGGATGAATTATTTCCTCGGGTTGTGGTTCTGCCTAAAGTGGATTCATCTAGATGTTCTTCGGATGATCGAATATGTTCTCTTCCTTTGTCAAGAAGTTCTATGGATGTGTGTAGTGATTCTCCTATAGATTTATCAAAACAGTCTAATGTGGTTTTTTACAAAGTGAAAAATTACAATCGAATTTATCCTAAAACCCTGTCATTCACATATCAAGGTAAGCATTACAATAAAAGTAAATTATTTGTTTTTGAGAGTTGCAAATTGGTTTCAGAAGTAAAATCAAGGTTAAGACAACACGAACTCTTATTATAATATGTACCACATTTTCGTCAATGGCTTCATCATTAAAGTATTTCATGTCTCGCTCACAGAAATGTTAGTATAATGATAAGCTACTCATTTTCTCATTATTCGACGATTTTCTTTCAGGCTCTGGAAGCGGTGCAGATGGGGACTATCAGCTGGTACAACATGAGGTGCTCTATTCCATGGCCAACCAATATGAGGTGCTCGAATTCCTTGGAAGGGGCACCTTCGGCCAGGTGGTCAAGTGTTGGAAGAAAGGCACCAATGAGATTGTCGCCATAAAAATATTAAAAAACCACCCTTCGTATGCCAGACAGGTGAGTTTAATTGCAATCGATTCGTAGGAACAGGGTAGGAAAATAATAAGCAAACGGGATAGAAAATGGATTAACATGTCACTGTTCCGAGCAATAACGGCTTGGGGTGTTAGCTTTGTGGTATAGGTGAATATACAAAAGTTGATATTTTGTTTACTGTGGGTTTAAAGTTGAATTTCTACAAATTCGGGAATTTAAGATAGTTAACCTAATGACTATATTGTTGCAAATGGAGTCAGTCACTTTTTGAAGTAGATTCTGAAATATTTCGATTTTTCAGAATTTAACTGCCACAGAATTGACGACGGTGACACAGTACTTATGAAACACACAAATTGATAAGAAATATACGACATTTATTGAAACTCCGAACAAATATCTTAGAAACTCATGATGACACAATCATTATTTTCAAGTATTAAATACTTAGTGAATTTAAAATAAAAATTGCCTATCTCAGCCTTCGTAACAGTCTTGACATTTGTAATGGGTAGTTTTACTTAACAGTATAATTTTTTTAAATAATCAAACAATAGAAATTAAAGTATGGCTATTTTTGTCTTATATCAAGCTGAAATAATAATATTAATTACTGCAGTCTTTGGACATTTTTAATAATGTCATACTACTTATCCTACTTTTTTAATTTTTTAAAGTAATAAAAAACAGAAACAAAACTATAATAAAAAGACCTTTTGAAAAGGGAGAAATGAAAATTTTCTATGTTTTTCACCACTTATATTCGTAACTAAAGTTACTGCAGTTTCGTCATATAAGAAAATTTTCGAACTTTTACATAGAAAATTTCCATTTTTCATGATGATCTCTTACCACATAGTAACAGCTACATCCATCAATTCAAATAACAAAACAGTTGCTTTAACAGTTACATATTGTTATTTGTGATACTGTTGTTTAAGTACATCATTTTTAAATTATTTTTACTTCGTAGCACTTTTTCGAAAAGCCAATTTTTATTGAGGTGCGTCAAAAATTTTTGAATAGCAAAAAGTAAATTATAATAACAGTATTCATGCTATTTGCAGTTATAGAAAATATGTACAAATGTATGGTATTTCCTAAAATAAATGTTGAAAATGACCTCCATTCCCTTGAATACATTCTTCAGTTAGGTTAGGATAGATTAAGTCAAAAGTGTGTGGGTCTATTTGACCCTCCACCGCAACCCGCAAGGATTTATTGTGACTCACACCTATTCACACTCGACCAAATAAACCCAGCTTCTCAACGAAGTGGTGGTGGTAAGTGGTCTTTCACGTCATATGGTAAGAGTACAGTTCTGCCAAACTCTGAAAAACTGATTCGATCTCAAACGGGGCAGGCACAAAGTATATGCTCTGCTGTTTCATCATTTTCCAAACAGAGGCAACTCACACTGTCTTCCGACAGTTCGAGTCTCTGCATATGATGATTCAGACGACAATGACCTGTGAGAAGGCCTGTTAGACATAGTAGTTCATCCCTACTGTACTCCAACAATTGTTTGGTATCAAGATTCAAAGGGTGAGCCAATCCTGGAAGATTCTGCCAGAAGTCGATAAATCTTCTTGCCATCCAGGTGTTCAATGTTTGTTTGGCAAAGTCTAAAGCTATGCCAGTGACAGGTTCTGGTCCGATGAAGCTGCTTGCAGCACCCTCCTTTGCAAGGGAATCAGCAGCCTCATTGCCTTCCAGGCCAGGAATCCAGATCAAAGACAATCTGTCAAGTATTCTTATCTAGGATAGTCGTTTTTGTCAATGTGCTACCAATTTAGACGTTGCTCGGTAGGAGCCAAGAGTTTCCAACGCCGCTTTGACTGTCCGAGAATATTTTTATTGACTTTTGTATAAGGTTGGATTCTTCCAATCTTTCCACACACAATTCAAGATCATAAATTTTCGCTTGGCAGGTTGATATCTCTGTCATGGGTCTGCGAATTAAAACATGTGCACCAGAACCTGAAGGTGTTTTAATCCATCTGTAAACCAACAACTATCTGCTCTTAATATTTCCTTCTCCCCATTCACCAGTTAACTGAAGTTTCACTGCTGAAAGTGAAATTCGAACTTTGGTTCTTAAAGTGATTGGAAAGGATCTATTGGAGAGGTTAACTCTGCAGTTAATCTCTCCATTGGACCAGGGCAATTTTCTTACAAAACGAAATTATCAAAATTGTATTTGACTCTCCATAGAAAAATACACGGAAAGAATCAACTAGTTCCAATTTGACAAAGTTGACCTAAAATATTAATAACATTAATGACTCGCAATGATTATTTTTGTTATTCGAAAAGGTTTGAGATGTTCAAATTTACAGGGTCAAATCGAAGTCAGTATCCTGTCCAGATTGAGCCAAGAAAATGCGGACGAATTCAATTTCGTCAGGGCGTACGAATGTTTCCAACACAAAAACCACACTTGCCTCGTGTTCGAGATGCTCGAACAGAACCTTTACGATTTCCTCAAACAGAACAAGTTCAGTCCGTTGCCGCTCAAGTACATCAGGCCGATATTGCAGCAGGTTCTGACTGCGTTGCTCAAACTCAAGGTAAGTATCCATTCCAATTCCCATGAATTTTGAACGTCACATTATCAGTAATGAAATAATAATAATAATACTCCATTATTCCAACTGCAGAAGCAAATGCATCTTTCAGTGTTTTGTCATCTGGTATTGCGATACTCATTAAAAAGGCTTCAGCTTAAGCTGTATAATGAATTCCAGTAAAAACAGAAACTATATTATTCACTTATGAGATAAACAGAATTGGGCCCAGAATGGACTTTTGTGGCACACCTATAACTATGCTTAATTTATTCTACGTATTTCATTGTTTACAGTAGCTTGGAAAGATACATAGCAAATTACATATCAATTAATACCTTCAAGTAATGAAAATATTGCTACAATTTATTAATATTTGATGGGCTGAAATAGTATTTTTTGTACAACTGTCATTAAAAGTAACATTTTTAATGGTTGTCAAGAGTATTTAAAGATGATGTTTACAACGTAGCGTTAAAAGTATTTTAACACGATTTTTCCGCGTTAAGAATGCTATTACCTTGAAATATTTGTTTGAATTAACACTATTTTTAACGAGCCCGACTTTATCATTGAAAACTTGCTCCACAAAGTTGACGAGTTCCATATTTTTGATTTTTTCTTCTAGATAGGCTAAGAAGACCGTTTCGTTGAAATTTCCTTCGATGTTTTTAAGTCTACACCAGCTAAAAAAAATTAGAATATGCGATGTCGTACTGCTGAGCCGATTTTTTTGTAACAATTCAATTGAAGCTCTTTTTGCAGCCTCTTCAATATCGTCAGGAATACACAATTCCCCACTATTTTTCTTCATTATGCAAGACATTAAACAACAGCAAGAATTTTAAATGGGACTTTTAATAAAACGCGTGAGCTGTAAATAATACTGCTTGTTGGTAACAAGGCGATTTGGCGTCACCTGACACGGCCACTTCACAGCAAATGCGATAACATGAAAGTAGTTAACTGACGAGAGATCTCAAAATGTGTTTTTATAGAAATATTAAATTTATCAATTTTATTATGAAAACAGGACAGTTGTACAAAAAACTTTGTATGATATTTGTGTTATCGCTACGCTCGTTTCTCAAATTTTTTCACTCCCAAAATGAAACCTCACTTTGAACACTCATATCATCAATAGCTATTTCACATTTGAGTGTCCTAAAGATGTGACAGATATTTCGAAATGTTGGTCAGTGCAAAATTCAGATATATACATATATAATTTTCATCTGGAAGTCCTTAGAGGCCATATACCATCTAAACCCTTAACATTTAATGCTGTCTTGCTACCTCGTAATCCTAAAAATGTAGTGCTACTGACCTGTATTGCTGATTTTTCGCTGGAGTATCCGAAACCGAAATAGAATGGTTAACCGCCTTGCCAAAAAATTCATTTGTTTTTGAACAGCATCCAAAATAGAATGAAAAATATTTGGCCAACTGCGTTAATGTAGGTTCTAACTTTATTTGCATTGCTTTAACGAATCGTGAGTCATTGATGCAGCATTGCAGATCTGGATGATATATTGGTGTTTATAGGTGCCTTCAATTAGAAAATTTAATTGAGCCATTCCACTATTTATGCCTCTATGTATTGGTTACCTCTTCTTTTTTTCCAATAAGTCAAACAATTCCTTCAGCTTAATTGCTGTCAGATCTTGGGATGTCATTCCTTTTTCTTTGAATTCAGGATACATTTAAAGCATGTTGAAATTTCACTTGGAAACAGTTTAAAATCGATATAAATGAAAAATATTTCTCATGTTACGAAAACGTTTTGAAACCAACTCATGAAAATTATTAATTTTTCTATAACTGATAAGTTTTGAGGCAAACATTTTTTTTCTAATTTTTCATGAGATAAAGTTTTTTGGACTTTCAAACAATTGGTAGAAACATCATTTTGCTACTGAATAAAGAAAAATAACTAATCAATTGAATATTTTCTGACACCACATTGAAATATAGGCTGAATCAACAACTGAATTAACGGATAGAAAATGGTATTTAAAAATTGGAAAACTTTTGATTGTCTAATAAATTTGATGTTGGTTATCAGTTTTTTGTTCTACAAGTGAAAATTACCATGGTTACAACTTGAAAATTTAACAAAAACCAAAAATTCGTCAAAAACTCTAAATGATTGATACTTTTTTATATCAAAAATATCAATATTAACATATTTTAAATTATATATTCAATAGTTAATCATTGTTTCTCATCTAGAATTGAATTTTTGGGATATACCTCGAAAAATTGGTAATCAATAATTCATAGAAGAATAGAAAATTCTATCTTTAACCGAGAGCCATAATTATGATAGGACTGAGTCTGTTGCATTTCAAAATGCACATGTTCGGAAACTAAGATGGCTACTGACACCTGTAAAGATGAATAGTTTTTTTGATATTTTACTGTGTATGTATTGGAAGTGACCTTTGAAGTTCAATGTGTTATAAATCATGAAACCAAGGTATTTGATTTTTTGAACAATCTCAATGGGTTCATCATAAACTGACGCCATGTCGATGCGACTGATTTTATATTGAGTTGTGATAATCATTGCTTTAGTTTTAGTACAGTTAAGCTTCAGTTTATTTGCATTGAGAAATACAGATACTTTTTCCAAAATACGATTGACTTTTATAACAGCTTGAGATAATTGTTTATCGCTTGCAGCCAACAGAGTATCATTGGCAAACAGATTAATAAATTCACAATCTTCAGTGAAATGTATTTCATTCAGATAGAGTATAAATAGAAGGGGCCCTAGTTCACTCCCTTGTGGAACACCTGTATCAACATATTTCACACTTGAGAGTGAGCCGTTAACTTTGGTACGTTAGGACCGATTTGAGAAATAACTCTCGAACCAAACAAGTACCTTTCCTTTTATACCATAATACCCCAGCTTATCCAGTAAAGTTGGAATATCAATTGTTTCTAAGGCCCTTTTGAAATCCAAGAAAGTGGCAACTATATATTTATTCTCATCTATGATTTTTTCCATATCGATACAGTAAGCTGTAAAATTTCACACGAATGCTTATTTCTAAACCCAGACTGAAAATCCATTAAGAGTTTATTTATCTCAATATATTCGCGAATTTGATCGTACACTGCTAGTTCAATAACTTTTTCAATGACAGGAAGGGTATTAATAGGTTTGAAATTAACAGCTTCATTTGTGTTATTGCTTTGAGCTCTTGGGGAAAGCGACCAGTTGACAAGGAACAATTGACCAAGTTGAGGATTATATGGCCGATTACTTCAAAAATACTTTTCAATACTCCATTATTTATGAAGTTAACAGTTGAGTTCGATTCCCCAGATTCAAGTGCTTTATTTGATGTTTGTGTTACCGTCATATATCTGGTACGTTTCTATTGTTGTTTTTTACCTTTGCTACCTTTCTTTCTGATGATTTACTAGCACATATGATGACTACCTTCTTCAGAACTTTTTTTTCCTTTCATATACTTTGTTTGGTCAATGGATAATTTTATATGGTGTCAGATATAGGACGTCAACCTGACAATTTTAATTATTTTTAAAAGATATTTCTGTAAACACCAAAACTTGTCTCGATTTCTCTTTAGATTATTCAGTATGGTGTGAGAGGTTACTTTTCTAGTTCGTTAATCTGAAACTGAGTTTTGATTTTTTTATCTTCATACGTAGATTTTTCTACAACACTTCAAAATTATGTTGGTTTTCTTCAGATATAATATGAGATGTGGGACCTTTTAATTGTACTTACCTTCTATTTTGTTTTTTCAGCAATTAGGTCTTATTCACGCCGATTTGAAGCCAGAGAATATAATGCTTGTCGATCCCGTTCGGCAACCGTATCGCGTCAAAGTCATCGACTTTGGCAGCGCTAGTCATGTCAGCAAAGCGGTATGCAACACATATCTTCAGTCTCGGTACTACAGGGCGCCCGAAATCATCCTGGGCCTGCCTTTTTGTGAAGCTATCGATATGTGGTCGCTTGGGTGTGTTGTAGCAGAACTATTTTTGGGCTGGCCGCTGTATCCTGGATCATCGGAATACGACCAGATCCGTTACATCAGTCAGACCCAAGGTTTACCTACAGAGAACATGCTCAGTCACGCGTCTAAAACCACTAAGTTCTTCTACCGAGATATGGACAGCACATATCCCTTCTGGAGGTTGAAAACTCCAGAAGAACATGAAGCCGAAACTGGGATAAAGTCGAAGGAGGCCAGGAAGTACATTTTCAATTGTCTGGACGACATTGGACAAGTGAACGTTCCTACCGATCTGGAAGGGGGCCAGCTCCTGGCAGAAAAGGTCGACAGGAAAGAGTTTATAGATCTACTGAAGAGGATGCTGACGATGGACCAGGTAGCAATATATTGTCCTATTTAAAAATATACACAATTTCTTTGGTTTTTCGTATATATTTTAATGAATAATGTTCACGGCAATGTTTGAACCTTGTTCAATTTCAGGAGAGGAGGATAACACCGGGAGAGGCTCTCAACCATCAGTTTGTCCGACTGACGCACCTGATTGAGTACGCGCACTGCAATAATGTCAAGGCCAGCGTCCAAATGATGGAGGTAAGTCTTTAAGTGGTATTTTTTATAATTAGTTGTTTGTATCACCAGGATTTTTCACAGGTGTGCCGCCGAACCGATTACAACACCAGTACAAATTCACACCATCAACAGACGCAGCAAGCACCTTCTTTGGTCGCCAATTTCGTACCAAGCTCGAACGGTAATGTGACGTTTACGATCAACAATCAACTGACGAACCAAGTACAAAGGCTGGTGAGGGATAGGTCTGGTTATGACAATTTGGTAAGTAGTATTTTCAATAAGTGGAGGAAGTCGGATATTTTTGGGAGAGACGATTTTTTGGCATCTTGATATTGTTATCGTCAAATTCTATTAGCATGCATATCAATTTTGTACAATATGTAGTTGAAGATTTATTTGTCTCCTTGAACTCCAATCTTTCCTTAGTATCAAATCTACAATGGTAGAACGGTTGGAAGGCAGTATGCTACCAGCAGTAGAGCCGATCCCTTCCAGCACCAGTTGGTGTCTAGTATACTGTGTCCAGCTGGTTATCAGGGCATGGGTGGATCTCCAGCAAAACACGTGACAGTCGTTCAACAGCAGCAGCTCCAGATCCAACCTCCGATATTGAGCCAACCTGGCCAACAACAGTATGTTCCAGTCAGTGTTGTGGAGCCTACTGGGCGACAAATGTTACTGACTGTAAGTACTTTATGCCAGTAATTAAGTTGTGTTTTCGGCAAAAATATTTTCTTATAGATCAATGCTGGCGAAGTAACTCTAACAGAATTACCAGCGAACAACTCTTTTTACAATGTATTTCATCTTCCCCGTTAGACTTTGAAACCTCTGGTGTGAGTTGAATTTATTGAAAATAATTTTCCCTCATCAGCACAAAAATGCCGCCTCTCCACGTGCGTTTCGCAAACCAAGTCAGCATCACCAAGAGATGACTGAAAACTGTCACCTCTCATCTAAGACGCTTCTCATGTCTGTGAATGTTTTGCGTTTGTCTTCCCTGTCTCTGGTAATACTCTAAAAACATCAAAGATTTTGATCAAGTAAGATTATAACGGTTATAACAGTTGCAATTTCTTCCTGGCGTTTTGATGGCATTTTCAGAAGTCTGTGTTGTTGCCAACAATGTTGAAAGTACACTTCGTGGAAGCAATAACACAGACCACTGAAGATGTCTACCACTCATGACGGCCTAAAAACCAGAAACAACAAACATTTTTGAAAGATGGCCATGAAATTATACTTTTTTTGTCAAGTTGAAAGTATATCATAACGAAGTTGAAATTCCTGAAGTATATAGTACGCCTTTTTCTATAGAACCTCTTAAACAAATTTTCTGAATCATTTATATGAGGTGGCATTTTTAAATTCCAAAGGAATATTACTGTGAGTCTTTCTGACTGATTGAAAGAAGTAAATTTCATCAGTTATTTTGAAAGTTTCTGAAACCCTTCTTGATTTCATTTCTCATGAATCTTGAAATTCTTGCAAAAGTCAGCATTTTTCTTTCATAAAAAATGTTTCACACGAATCTCATGGTCCAGTTTTGCATAGATTTCAAAAATATTACAGAGATACCAAATGTAAGTCATGTTTTTAGTATTTTGTCTCATAAGTTTGAACAAAATATTTTGTGCCAGGTGTGTCCTTAAATGATTTTTTCTCATACAAAATTTCTCTAATTCTCTCACTTCTTTTCAAGAACGCCGTGCAAACATCTTGGCCGACCAGTCGTCAACAGATGGCGATAGTTCCATCATGGCAGCAGATCCCTCCGCAGCATGCAGCCATCCAACAACCTCTGCTTTCCGAAGCTGAATGGGGCAGGCCGCTCCTTGTCGATTCCTCTGCTATCCTGCAAGAGCAGCGTCCGGTCTTTCCGGTAGACGTCGCCACTGAAGTGTATAATCCGACAATAGTGGAACATTCAAGCAGTTCCTGGGGTTCGAGTAAAAGAAGTTCGAAGAATCATCACGGCCAACAGTCGAATTCCCATCATCATAATCACCATCACTTAATGGTGAGCAGTAGTCCTTGCGGATGTACAAGTGGTGCTAACGATAGTTTTGTTCAGGTTCCTACTCATCATAGATCTCAGCACGACAAGAAAGAACAGACGCAACTCAGTCCTGTTAAGAAGCGGGTTAAGGAAGGGACACCTCCATCAGAGCAAATCAACTACACCAGCAACAGGAGGAATCATAGTCCGAACACGCAATGGCAGCATCCTTCACATCAACCGGTGAGTACTAAATCACTACAGAATGTTAATAATAATGAAAAGCCACTGCCTAGAACTGGAATATCTTGAAAAGAAAATATCCTATGAATCATCTTTAACAAAATCCATTCTCCTTATAAAGATTACTTAATTTAAACGTTTTTCATTGCAGGTTATCTCCCACGATCACCATACGCAGACTGTCCATCACCATCATCACCACCACCACCACGGCAAACAGCATACGATAACCATAAATGACACCCCCTCGCCGGCCGTTTCGGTCATCACGATCTCGGACAGCGAAGACGAAGGCTTGCCCGGCAAGAAATCCATCCACACCAGCACCAACCCGCCTCAACCGCAGCAGCCACCTCTGACTGCCGCCCTAAGAAAGAACGTAATCAGCTGCGTGAGTGTGCAAGACAGCGACAATGAGGAGAGAAGCTCTGGCAACTCGGCGAAGGCGACGTCATCTTTGCCTTTTGACAAGGTTTGCAATTGATTCTTTTTAATTTTTTCGGTATTGACGACAAAGCCTCTACATAACCTGAAAAAAGTTGTGTTTTCGCAGTTAACAGCAATGTACTACTCAGTACATTTACGAATTATCATTACTTACAGCTTGTCAAATCTGCGAAGTGACGAGAATTTCTGCTCTCTCTCTCTTTCGCTAGTACGGTACTAGCGGAAGAGAGAGGGAGCAAAAATTCTCAAGTCTCTTTCTAGATTTGACATGTTTTACATTCAACTTGTTCCAATCCACCAGGTGTAAAATTGTCCCCACGTTGGGCGCCATATTTTTACCCTGAAAACTTATCTTTATACAAATGTTTCTCGAGGGGTCGAAGGGGATGGTCGTGGATTATTTCTAAACTATAAACCTTGCAATTTCAACCTTGATGGATGAATTATTGAACAGTAATAGGCAAGGTTTTTGTTCAAAGCAGACAAGTAGTCGGGATTTTAAATTGATAACAGAGAATTTTGAAATTTAGATGCTCATCGATATATACTCCAAAGAATTATTTAGAGTGAAATTTAGATGCTCATCGATATATACTCCAAAGAATTATTTAGAGTGTTGCGGGCCTTTCACGCCCGCAGTGCGGCGAATAGCCGCCAAATTACGGCGTATCCATCACACTTCGGGTCAAGACATGCTGCTGACCACCAGCAATGTCTTGATAGGATACGAATGCTAGTGGCTGCTAAGAAGTCACTAGTGAGGCGAGCGAGAAATATCGCAGAAAACCTTAGTTCCGCGAGAAACCTTCTCGTTTATTCCAAGAGCCGCCACATGTTATGGATAATCCGCCGACCGCTGATCAGGTGGAATCCTCCTGGAAGGACATCTATAAACACCCGCAGTCACTCAACTTACACACTCCAGCACTAGTGAACTTCGATGTTTTCAGCAGAGAGCTTCGACACCCGGGTCCAGGATATAAATACAGATATAGATGTTAACGAGTGTGTATGATATAAATCAAAATTGAAGAATTCGTGGACACAACACTCCAAAAAAAGGGGGCAAACCGCGGACACGTGTTTCTGGCTATTGGCCTCATCTGCGCGTTAACATCTATATCTGTATTTATATACTGGACCCGGATGTCACGCAGGTAGCTATAGCTGCCTACCTGGTCATGTTAGATGTAGTCTGGGAATTCTAGGTCTTCTAACTAAATGTGCGGTTGACTCCGTGCGTATGTGTTGTTTCTTATTTTCGGCAAACAAGTGTTGCCCATCTTTACACTTGGCTGCATAACTAATAATTTTCATCTCGAGTCAGCTACTGTTTTTCTAGAATGTTCTATCAACTGACAATTCATTTATATTGCAGAATGTACCCAACCAAAGTAGCGGCAACATTTACAACCAGGTAATCAAAAATGAACCATGTCAGAGCCAAAGCAGTAGCCACAGTAGCACAAACTATGCTTCGATATCTCAAAAGAAGAGACTTTTGGCGAAGGCTCAGTCCGAATGTATGTTGAACGTGCCGACGAAGCAAGAACCGACGGATTACAACTACCTCCAGCAGTGCGGTTCGGCCTGTAAGGAAATCCCACAGGTGAGGATTTATTTTTCACACACAGTCAATACCGCATAGGAGGATAGCCTGTGACATAATATTCACGGCGATATTTACTCTTCAGAACTATTGCAATGTCGAGATATTTTCGGTCGCTTTGTGCTCAAAAAATTACTTGCGTCTATCCTTATCAATAAAATGAAAATAACAGGCAACAAACTATCTCAGATGATTAATCTGTTCAACATGAATACATATAAGATCATGAGGCTTTTAAATGATGTTAGCTTTGCTAATTTCATATTTCTGTATCAGATTTCATCAATTGTTCATTTTGTTATTTTCCTTTGGGGGATTCATGACCCGTGTGATCCACCCCTCATTCGAACGGCACCTAAATGAATATAGTGTATTTAAAATATAATTTTTTAGGCCTACCAATACGTCAATCACGACCATCATCAGCAGAACTACTCGTCGAACGATAAACGCGTCACGTGGGGCCCGCCGCCGCCGCCTCCTGCTGCTCACAACACTTCGAGCAGTCACTCATCGAGGCGGCACTCGGCCGTGCCTGTTGTCAGCCTGCAAGAATATTCGGTGCCGGCGCAGTCGCACAACGAGTACATCCAACCGCCTGCGGCTCACTCGACAAGGGACGGTCTCTCAATGGCGCGCGAGCAGCACCTGCTGGCGCCTGGTAAAAGTTGGGGGCCACCGCAGGGCATGCACCCGAGCTACAGGTGAGTGAAAGTAGAGAATGTTTGCTGTTGAAGTAGATAAGTATGTTTGGAAGTACAGTAGGACCTCTTTAATCCGAACACCACATTGCAAGGCATTGTTCGGTTTAACGTATCGCTCGGACATGAATATGTGCTTATCAAATAGATAAAAGAACCATATCACTTGCGATTTGTAGTGACTTTATTTTAATCAGTGATTATTATTATTAAGAAAAGAAGGAAACATGTTACCAATATTTTAATTGTAAATGCAAATGAGATGTGAACAATTTCAATATAAATATCACTGTCTACTTAGATTGTAATTTCAAAATATTCATTGGTGCTTAACTAAGTGAGGTCCGTCTTCAGCTATATTGTTGACATCATTGTCGGAATTTCCAACTTGTGATTCTTGAATTATTTCTGAGTGCTGAGTTATTTTTTGTGCTAATTTCTTTTATATCCGTAAGTGTATCTTTTCCGATACCTTATTTTGCACTTACGTTGGAGTAGCTAGCGCCAGAGTCAATATTTTTCAAAATATAGAATTTTTTTCAAGTTCAGCGTAACGTGCTTTCTTTTCGACATATTTGATGGTAAATGGATAAATACATATGTATTATGAGATAAATGCTGAAGACACTTCTACAACACAATGAACCACTGTATTTAATACGTGTGAGAGTTGTAGCACAAGTATCAAATCGTACATTGCGTCAGTCAGCTCCAGACAAGTTTATTCCTGTCTAAACGCACATTGCTCTTGTCCAGTTCGGATTATCGAGGAAGTGTTCGAAGTATCACTTTATGAAATTGACGTTCGGATTATGGAATGTTCGAATTAAAGAGGTTGCACTATAGTTCTTTCTTGGAGCTTCGTTCAAGAATGAATGAAAAACTTTAATTGCTCAGTTTTGTTACAAAGTTTGAGTTTTGTGCGTGCTTGTTTGTCAGGCCCCTGTAAGCACAGATAAAGTAATGTAAAGATCGAGAGCTTTGCTTATTTCCTAGAATCACCACCTTGCCATACATTTAGATGAAGCAGGCATTCAGCCTATTTATAAGATATGAATCCACGGAAAAACTAGAAAAGATATAATATCCACTAGAAATAAGTTCTCAATACCTTTGAATGGCGTGATCTATGTCAAGTTTAGTATCGGCTAGAGATAGAAATTGCTGTGCCATTAGCACAGATACAATAATATACAGATCGGGAGATCCGCCTATTTCTTTGATGCCAGGATCGCCACCTCAGCCACCTTGCTATTCATTTTGATTTAGCCGGCAGTCTGCCTATTTTTAAGATATTGAATCTTAGGAAAACTCGGGAAAAATATTTTGTCATGACTAGAAATGAGTTCTTAATGCCTTTGAGTGGCTTGATTATGTCAAGTGTAGTATCAGCTACAGATAGAAATTGCTTTGCTATTAGCACAGATACAATAATAAGAGATGAAATGTATATCCGGTATCTATTCGATATCCTGCCTTTCTGGCAACTAAATAATATCTGGTCGAATACCGGAAACTAACGCCTATCCAATACCGAATTTAAAAAAAATATTTTCATTTTGATGGAGCAGACAGTATGCGTATTCTTAAGATTGAATCCAAAGAAAAGCTGGTAAAAGTCTATTGTCTTGACTAGAAATGAGTTCCCAACGCTTTTGAATGGCTTGATCCATATTAAGAACAATATCTGGATAGTGATAGAAATGATTATAGTAATCAATGCTCCAAGTGTAGCAAGCCTTCATTGATCGAATAGATCCGATGTTTTACCAGCACAGTACATTTCGGCTGCCATTCCATGTTCGCCCTGATTTGTAATCTTCATTTTCAAAAAATCTAGAGTAACTAGAATAAAATCTGTATAACAAATCATATAAAAAAACAATTTGTTCAGGCCAGTCTCAAACTCCCTACACTGTAAGTTAATAGACTGACACCTATTAGAAAACAACTACTCCCCTGGCTAATACCACGAAGGGCGTTGGATTATATCCGAGTATGTCCACTGACTATATGTGAAGAGTTTTCTTTCCTTATACGAGGAACT
>WOGR01003200.1:0-16203 GCA_015342045.1 Leptinotarsa lineolata
CTAAGGCAGAAATCTTAGCCGGACAGATGCAGAAGGCTGTCATTCTTGGCTCATTGCGTTTGCTCAGGGCACATGATTCTCGGACCCAATGATCACTTACCCCACGGTGTGGGGAGTGGTCGTTGGTTAATAATGTTGGCGCGCCCTCAGGAATGTATCGGGGCTTCGGGGGATAGGGCCTGACCAGCGCACACTACGGTGAAAAAAAAAGAATAATAAGTATTGAAAAATGATATTTCATCGATAAAAATAATAATAATGAAAGAACCCAAAATGTGATTTTGGATTTGTTTTATTCGGGAATAGGATAATAAGTATTGAAATATGATATTTTATCAATGTAAATAATAAAAATAAAAGAAATCAAGAACAGCTGGACCAATTGTTATGATTTTTGTCTTTTTGGATTTGTCTTCGCCGAGAATAGAGTAATGAGTATTGAAATATGATATCAGTAAAAATAATGATAATGAGAATAACTCGAAAATCAAGAACGACGGGACCAATTTTTATGATGTGTGTGTTTTTGAATTTGTCGAATGAATGTGTAGTAATAATAAAAGAGGCAAACCGTCAGTAATAATAGTGACATTTTATAATAAACCGCAACTGACAGCTAACATGTATTCTCATTTATTTTGTTATATATCATTAAAACATTCATTTTATTATACTTGATAATTTTGTATCAATTTCAAAATCTTAAATCTGCTCATTTATTGACTTAGGCGGAACGACGTTCGTAGAGCCGATAGTTATGTAATAAAAACTCGATATTTGGGGTTAATGTATTAATTTATATTAATGGATTTTCAAGTACCGGCCGATACTAGACTTTTATTTTTGAGGCACTCTGTCAGAGAATTGTGTGACCGAACTCTGATGATGTTTGAGAAACGCCGAGAAATACACGTCTTGTGATACATGCCGAAATTTGTTATGATACTGGCTCCTTGCTCTAAATATTTTTAACATACCGGACCTCTATAACTAATATCTATCTTATAAGTGTATAGCTAAGTCTCATCTGATATTGATCATATCATCATAGTTTGTTTTTTTTTGTATAAAATCTCAAGGGCTATTTTAACAGAACAAGATATCAAAATCGGCTAAAGTTTATGGGCATGAAAACAATTATCGGGCATCATTTGTCGCAGAAATGGTGAAAGAAAGATAATCAATCGTTTCTAATTAGCGGTGTTATATTATTTTGAAGAGTCAGCAAACAAACGATAAATATCATAATTAGTTCCTAATTAGCGGTGTTATATTATTTTGAAGAGTCAGCATACAAACGATAAATATCATAATTTCAACTAAAATTTTATCAAAAATTCACTCCAGTTCCGGATAGAGAATTGAGAGGCCTATCAATAGAGTTATCACAAGACCCCCTTTCTATTTAAAAAAGTAAGTTTTTACGTCCGTTGTATATTAACGCATGAAATCATCGAAGGCTGACCATAACTTCCTCAATTAAGAAAACCATAAAATTTCAAATATTGAAAGTACTACAAACTTATTTTAATATTTACCTCAAGTTGAATATTTGGTTCAACTGTAAGATAAGGACAGAGATTATTTTTTCGGCGGCCCTGTTATACTTGTTTTGGAATTGAAATATTCATATCCTGAAAAGTAGTAGTTCAAACTGTATCCACTAAACCCGTTATATCATTCAATTCCTGTCCTCTCAGCAATATTTTTTCAGTTTAATGTTCATTCCGTCTACTATAATATTTAGAAAACGTAAAACAGGAAATATATTAGTCTCTATCGCTTTTCTAACTGGTAACGAATTATCTGATTAGCCTGTTAGATGTGACCCAAAAACCTTCAATTCGTTGGCGTGCTGTAATCGATTTGTATTCAACAAAATTTTTTTAATGGTTTTCATGTCTTTAGATCTTTCTATAGCTATGGAGATTGTTTCACTTTTTTGATATTTGTAGAAGGGGCCGATTAAGAATATTCGAATATTTTTTTAATAAAGTTCAGTTGCTCTTAGTTTTTGCTGACATTGCTCCCGTGCGAGCCACCTTCAGAAGTTTCCAAGAAATAAGGCAAAACCGATTTTTTTTCGACAGTTCACCCCTAGATGGAATATTGAAATTATAGAACAATTCAGAAGTAACAGCAGTCATCACGCTTAAAACTAATGTGAATGAAAAGCCGCAAAATGCAGATAAAATGAAATTATAAAATAATTGATAAGCAACGCTGTATTTTGTGAGTAGGCGGTGAACGGTGCTATGGCGTAAATACCTCGATCTCCATGTCAGAATTCAAATCTAGTAATATTCATTGATATTCTACTAGTGACTGAGTTGAGCCAAACCGAATTTAGCAAAAACAGATATGTAGTACCCATTTTATAGAATACATCGACGTGACTGTCATAAGTATTTAGATACTAGCGACTATTTTGATGATAAGGTTCACAACATTCCTTGTGTGAACAAGATAGTTTTGATACCTATGAAGGACGAAAACTGATGTTGGAATATGTTAGATTTGATGGAACTATAGTCAAAGTAAATAATCTTGTTAAGTACTTTTGTGGAAGACGGAAGATGAGACAGAAAGATTTTGAAGGTTTTAATTTGTTTTCCATTGTAAAACATTTTTTCAAGAACATCTTATCTTTGCGAAAGATTAGATTTGCCATATGCAAACATATACAGTGCATTCCATTTAAAAAGAGCCACCCTGAATAACTTTTGGTACCATGATTTACAGGAAAAATAAGAAAAAAACACTTCAAAAATAATATACAGGGGGACACATTTTGACATATTCAGATCTGATGTTACTTCCCTTATCGCACCCCCAGAGCATGTAACCATTTTTTTTAAATGGATCACCGTATATTGTTTCGCATTATCAGATGTTCCATGATGAGCAGATTTCAACAAAGTATAAAACATATGGTCTGAAGCTTATGGTTCGGAAGTTACGAGCCAACCTGAATAACTTTTGAAACAATGATTTGCAGGAAAAATAATTTGAAATATTTGCTCGAGAGACAAATATGGAAGCAATAAATAAGAAAAAAAAATTTTTTTATTAGTTCTTGAATGAAAATCTGATGACTGGACAATGAGATAAAAAAATTTTCTGTAGTAAATGTTTAAAAATGTTTCCACCAACTTCCATGCAATGGTACAAACGAGCTTCCATTGCAGCCCTGACATTGTTGAGAATCTCGGGAGTTATTTCTCTGCAATGCCTCATGATATTCTCCCTCAAATCTTCTAAACTTTTTGATTGTATCTCATATACCTTAGACTTCAAATGAGCCCATACAAAGAAATTTACATGAGTGAGATCCTGAGACCTTGGAGGCTATTCTGTAGAACCTCAGCGACCAGGAAAATGATAATCCAAAAATTGTCGCACTGGAACTGCATAATGAGGAGGTGCACCATCCTGCTGAAAAACTATTTCGTTTTCGAATAAATTAGTATTCTCAATTGCCCTATTGATGCACGGTATTCCAAGATTGAAGAGTCCCATGAAAGGACGGCGTTTCACGACGATTGAGGAGATGAAAACCGAATCGCTTAGAGAGCTCAAGGACATACCAAAAAGTGCATATCAGAACTGCTTGAAAAAAACGCTAGCACAAGTGTATTATATCTGAGGGGGGCTACTTCGAAGGGAACAAAATAGAAATTGGTGAATGTTTGAATATTTTTTGAGAAAAATTAAAATTCACCTCATTTTTTGCACAGCGTAGATGGCACGTTCAAATCTTTTTCTTAAATGGTTAATGTCTATACAGAGAGGCATTTTCAAACTTTGTTTTTTTAAAGAGGAAGACACAGGTATTACAGGAAAATCAAGGTGCTCCAAGAGCGGTGCCTGTGCGAAAGTTGCGATTAACACTCACATTTGGAAAAACGTTCTCAGAAAGTTCATTCCACACAAACGCAGTTTTCCAAATGAAAGAGTTTCTGAACATTGAAGTTTGAGGTGTACTGAGTTGAACCTCAAAACGATGATCAGCCACAGTCTGTCGCGTATTTCTGATATATACTGCTATCAAATATGGAATCGAATATGGCAAGTCACTTGAGCACCTCCCGTGAAAGAAGAGAGAAAAATCTACAACTTATCTTCGATGTTCCAGACTATCAAGGTGTCAAGTAATTTTTGCGTTTCCAAAGAAGGTCTGATCTGAGCTCAATAAAGCATCAAAATTTGCTGAGGGGTGAACAGTTTTCTGGTTCGGAAGCTTTTGAGAAGCAGCCTTTGCAATTCCAGCAACATGATTGTGCCAAGACATATTAGTGTCCATTTCAACACCCAACAAACTTATCGAAGCAGAAAGCGGAATTGTCTGTTCTGACATTATTATTATTTTCGGTTCGGAGACATTTATCTTTTTGAGGCAGTAAATTGAACCTGTTTACTTTCACCCCAATTCGAACTAACTTCTAGATTCTCACGTGCATCCGCAGTCGATGTTCTGGAATTCAAATGGAATGACAAGTGTGCTGTCGTTAGCAAAGTAATATATTGGATCCTTGGTTTTTTCCAATAAGTCGTTGATATACAATAAAAAGAGGGTTGGAGAAAATATGGATCCCTGAGGAACAGGGATCCATATTTTTCCGAATGAGACCAAGAATATTTATTAGATTGTTAGATGTCAAAAATTTATTACCAGAATTTTGTGCACCATAATTCTTGATAGTCATCAGTTGCTGAAATCATACTACAATAAGTGAGTCAGATTGTGGACTGTTTTTGAACACACATGAGTGGGCGTTCAGAAAAAATCGTCCATCTCTTTATTGGAAACCACCTCCAGAAAACTAACAATCACATAGAAGGATAACACATGACATTCGAAAGAAACAAACTTAGTTGATAATTGATCATTGTAATCGGTCGTGTCTTCAAGTACAGAAGTACACATAGGATGATGATAATGGTAATGTATTCCAGTTCAGTCAGTGAGTGACCAAAGGAGGGGTGTAGAGTGTATGAAAGTTGAGAGAGTTTTTTATTTCAGAACTTCATTAGAAGTAGTTAGTAGGTCCTGAAACGTAAGTTGATTATAGAAAGATAGGAGGGCGAAAGAACCAATTTTTGGTAGATTGAAAAATGGTAGATTCTTGAAAAATATGTTACAGGTAAAAAAATTGAATAGGCAAATGGGGACTACAAAAACTCTGGAATGTAATAAACGATGCATCTGAGAAAAACCAAAAAAATAATTACATTGAAAATACAAAATGACCAAAATATGCACATAAAAGATAATAAGGCTAAAGCAAACAAATTTAATACATTTTTCACAGAAAACGGATACAAAATGTCAAACAAAATAGCTCACACGATTTTACCACCAATTTTTTTTTAAATCCGAAAAGAATGACTCATCAATATACTTACAACCAGTAACAATAAATGAAATAATCATGATATCAAAATAAAAACAATGGGTTTCCTTGAAATGATAAAATCACATCCAGAACTATTAAACATATACACAACCATATTGCAACACCCCTACAGTATATAATCAACCTCTGTTTTTAAATACAATGGAAACAATCTGTCGTAACCCCTATCTTTAAAGCAGGAGATATTACTCTCATGAATAACTACAGACCCATTTTTGTCACCAACAATTTTGCCAAAATATTTGAACACGCTTCGAAAAACAGGCTGGTTGATTTTTTCAACATGCACAAAATTATAACTGACAGTACAGACAGACAGTACAGTGCGAGCGTTAGACGAATCATCAAAATGTCTGGCTATTTTCCTTGACCTTGCTAAGGCATTTGATACTGTCTCACATAATATCCTTTTTAAAAAATTAGAATACTACGGAATTCGAGGTATCGCATTGGACCTGATGCTAAACAATTTGAAATACAGAACACAAAAAGAAAAGATTGGAAGAGAAGTGAGCTCAGAATTGACTGTCAAAATGAGTATACCACAAGGGACTATTCTGGGGCCAGTCAGTTACTTTCCTTATTTTTTTTATAAATTTTTGCTCGCCAAAATTTTTAGCATAGTTTGTTTATGTACAGTACTAATAGTCTTTTAGAGGCGCCCTTGATACAACACACACACAAGAAAATTATGCCTAGGTATTTTGTACTGATAGTTATTATGGACTTACATACAGAGTGAAATATCAATTTTGCACCAAAAAAATTAGTAAAAATTTTAACCATTTTCAACAAACATCGATATAATAAATTGGACTAAATTTCGCATTGAAATGTGGTTTTGTTTTTTTAAGTCTTATTACGTAGGTGGGTGTGATTTCAAATCTGAATTTTGTTTTCAAATTTAAGCAACTGTTCTAAATAAACTTTTTCAATAATATGGAAAATAAGGGTAGTTTACTCTTTATCAAAATTTCTATTTTTTGTTTTCCCCTGAACACCGTTCGTAAATTAAGAACTTTTTTAACCCAAATCCAAGTTTCCCAAAATACTAGTATCTTTATTCAAGTTAATCAAATGCCTATTCCGTCGGTATGCAGATAGTTGTAGAACTAAGGTGCAACTTGAGAATAAAATTACGTATCAACGAAAGATTAGTGGACCTGGTATAGAGAACGTTAACTTTGATACACTCCTTGTATTTTGTTTAACGATTGGTAACATATGCATGCTATATATGTAGTTTTGTTCATGTAGGATGAATCTCTAAAGTATTTGTTATGAATGCTTTTGAATTAAAGCCTTTGTCGATCGGTCTAATCATTTCAGACAATCGGGAACCTTACGATATAATTCAACATTTTTGTTGTCGAACTGGTCTCAATATATCTTCAAGTACTGATTCAATACTAATAAAGCATGATTATTATTCCGTATGCACATTTGAGTGGGACAACCGGTATATAAAAATTTTGAAGTAAACATTAGCTTAGCGTCTGACCTGCGAGCAATTGAAAAATGTTGTACTTGATATAAATGATTTCGTCAACACTTCTATATATCTCGTTCCACAGCAACTACCAAAATACTGAAATCCAACTGACCATAGTTACAAAATATTTTTTCTCTTTCCTCTTTTCGAACGTATAACACTTCGCAATAAACCATTTAATAAGTGGTATTTAAGGCTGTAAACTAGATAGTTGTTAAAATTTCACGATACATGGATGATTTATGTCGTTCTAGGCGGTCATTTCATTACCTTGACGTTCGACCATGACGAGTTATGCAGATGTGGCAACGTTGTTTCTAACGTCGGCCGCGTGTGTATATCAAGGCCATTTCATCACAACGTTTTCCAATTCGCCCGGTAACATGGTTGCCAGATGTTCGATTTGGTCTTGAACATTTGGGGAATAAATTCCCAATTGAAAGAGAAACCTGAAGTAGCACTGAATGTTCTTGTTGATGTTTGTTATAACATCGACTATTGCTGGAAATATCAAAAGTGTCCCGATATTCATATTTTCTAACGATTATTAATGCGCAGCAGGGACCCATAGATTCTCGTCACGGTTTTTGAATGACTATCAATGTAGGTTGGGAATGTTCTGTATATCACCTCTTCTTGGCCTCCGTGATTATTTGATTAATTAGATGAAGGGCTTGCCTGGTTTATATCACGATTTTAATTTGTCTTCAACTACTTGTTCATTGGTACAGAGTGGGCCAAATTGAACGTTTTTAAAGAGAAACTTCTGTTTTCAAACTAGATATATGAAAATGATGTCTGTGTCTGGAGGTCAAATTTTATGATAAACTCAATGGTGAAAACCGCATATCGATATCTATCATCGTTTCTGAGTTACAGCATGTTTTTCGAAAATGTGCATTTTCGAAAAGTTGCTGTAACTTTCTTTCTGTCAAAAATTTCTTGTTTCTATGAAAACATTTCCCGAGCACTTTTTTACGTAGAATTCAATGGTGTAAAAAACTTATTTTTTCAAATGTCTCATTAAATAGTATCAATAGTTACTGATACTATTTAATGAGACACCCTGTATATTCCTGCATATTTCAATAGAGCTTAAAATTACCTTTCCAAAAATGTAGCACACTTAATGTTTTGCTAGAGTCATCTTTGAAATGCAAAGCGAGACATTTTCGCAAAATTGCGACAGAACCTAATTGTTGGTGGTTCATTTGAGAAGAAAAGACCAAAATTATATGAATCAAATAGGGATAAATAGTTGGGAGAAATAGTCGTTTTAGGAATAGACAATCACATTCAAACACACCACCTCGAATGAACTGCGTTCGAGTTTTCTGTCAATCCCACAGATGGCGTCTCGCAGAGAAGTTGCAATATTTTTGCTGTCATGCTCTTAGTTGCCACAACTTGATACAAAATAATATCAATCTGTTGAAAGTATCTTTACATTTTTCCATTTTTTCTGAACACTTCTCAATATTCTCTGTGAACAGGACAAACAGTAAATCTAGCTCATTTACTGCATATAGTCTTCACTAAACGTGGTAGATAATATTTCGAATGCATTCTTCATACCCTATTGGAGAAAAAAAAAACAAATAGAATTGAATAGAAATTTATTCATCATTAAAAATTTTATACATATGGTACATACAGATATAAAACTTCATCAGGCTAGTCAGAACGTCTTCACTATACGTGGTAGATAAATAATATTTCAAATGCATTCTTCATACACTTTTGGAGGAAATAAAACAAATAGAATTGAATAGAATTGAAATTTATTCATTGAAAATTTTATACATATGGTACATACAGATACTTTATCAGACTTGTCAGAACAGAACATAAAGCAACTGTGCTTATCTATAGTTAGTGTATATATACATGTTAACAGTTGAGTAAGCATTCTAAAAAGATGCAAGAACGGTGATAAAATAAGATATGCAAGTAGCTTAAATTAGTTAAAATTGTAAAATCTATATATTTGTACAAGTAAAATAAAGTGATTATATTAATAATAACGGTATTCACAAGAGCAAGAGTACATTTCTTTAAGGAAACAAGTTGAATAGAATGCCTAGGCGATAAGTGCTACTGCACTTGTTTCGCAAACAATTGATAAGTAGAATGTAATAAAAATAATACAAAATAAAACAATAAAAGGCGGTAATATTGCATTACGATAAATTCAAATGATAATTCAAAATATGATAAAATAGTTAAAATAATATAATAATTTTTTTAAATAAAATAGTCAGTATAGGTAATGCTATGATGATACTGAATTGCAGGAGAAATAACACGATCAAGTATTGAAGATGAATAAACAAAAATCAAGATGAGTAAATATTTGTTCGAGACCCGTTTCATAAACTTTAATTTAGAATATTACGAAGTTTCTATCATTTTCTAATATGAATTTTTTCAATT
Organism: Leptinotarsa lineolata; assembly: GCA_015342045.1. Lineage (NCBI taxonomy): Eukaryota > Metazoa > Arthropoda > Insecta > Coleoptera > Chrysomelidae > Leptinotarsa > Leptinotarsa lineolata. Next base: position 9,343 of record WOGR01003200.1, read on the forward strand.
CTTTTCTGAACAATGACTTATGAAATATATTTCTTATCGCTTCCGGTGATGTATTATAAAGTTTTGCAGCAATGAAAGAGTATACTCTTTGTGATATTGATTTTTTCACGACGACTGGGTAAGTGTGATTTTTACGATGTCTAGTGCTATACTTGTGATTTCGGATTAGTGCTTTATTTTTACTAAAGTGATATTTCACATTTGTACAAAAATAGTGTAGCTGTCGGAGATCCATAACAGAACATTTCTTATATAGTCGTTCTGTTGGAGAGCGTCCATTTTTCGAATAGATTAGTTTTAAAAATCTCCTCCTCCCTCCCCACGCTGTAATACCATATTTCAGGTGACTCTCTACTGAGGCGGAATATAGTTTTTCTACTTCCTTCGTTGCTAAACATGTTTTGAGTAGTCGAAATCTATACAGTATCGATTGGAGTTTTTAATAGTATATTTTATATGAGCGTCCCATTTCAAATGTGTATACGTGAATATTCGATTTTTATTCACAGAGTGAATTTCAATGATATCACCTTGAGTGTTGATAATTTTAATACTTATATTTGGACAGCTATTCGAGTTATTGCAGCTGAAAGGCAAAAAGTTGTTTTTTTTTTCTAGATTGACTGTTAGAAGACGGTTGTAAAACCATTTTTTCACTAGTTTAAAGTCTTTCAACCTTTTTTAAAAGCAAAGTCCAGGTTTCAGTCTCATAAAATATTGCCGTGTCATCAGCATATCCAATGATCTCGCCCTCACTCTGTAATTTGAATAAATCATCAATATAAATGTTGAACAATAAAGGACCCAATACTGTGCCTTGAGGAACACCGTAATTAACTTGCTTCAGATTACTAGTGGTATCGTTCACTCTTACAGCTTGCTTTCTGTTTTCGAGGTGACATTTGAAAAGTTTAAAGCAATTCCCTCTAATGCCTTTATTTTCTAGTGTTTGTAAGAGTAGACAATAACACCTAGAGTTGTAGAAATTCTTCAGTAGAATAAAATGCATTTTTTGTAAGGTAGTCGAGTAAAGCACTTTGGAATTCAGTGAAACTACGTATGATTCCAAATAGCTGAAGGGCAGATGATAATTTGAGGATCCTGATCAAGAGCCAGTCGAGAGAAGGGTAATCGCACTTCATTACCACCGAGTGTGATGTTTATGTATTATGTTATTTTTAATGTAGCTTGATTCATTTTTCTTGATATTCATTGTTATGGTGAAGATATACAGTGAAGGCAATGTTAAGGGTGGTAGTTCAGTATAGGTATTTCTAGAGGATTCTCTGTGACGTATACCTGCCATATATCTTATTATCCGTTTTTGCACTGTGAGGTTATTTTCCAGATAGGGCAATAATGGGATCAATGATTTGTTGACCGAACTATTGATCTGACGACACTCTAAATAAGTCTTTTTGTTGAGTACTACTGAACATGGATATATCTCCCCATGTATGGGATCGACAGAGGAAGTTTTTGCTAAATCATTTCCACATGTGATAGTTCGCATGACAATAATGATTCAATGCAATTGGATTGAAAATAAAAAACCTTGGAAGAAATCAATTTTTGGGAGTACGAATGTTTTGTGTACAAACTGAATAGGAAAAATATGTTTCCTGTCATTCAGCATTTATATGGAAGTAGTTTTTTAGAAAGCAGTTTCCATTTGAAAGAATCTTCTGTGCATGTTCTACACATTTTCACAAAGAGTTGATTATGAAGTTAAGGTCTTTTTTTCTTCGAAATTTTCCAACATTTTTTTTATTAAAGATGAAGATGTAGAAAGCTACAATGGTTTTTTACCAGAAATTAAACTAAAATTGTTTGAAATTGAAGAAACGCGAATATTTGGCGTTGTCTCACAACCAGTGTTACATGCCATACACATAAATTCAGTGTATTTTAAAAATAGTTCGGCAGATGATGCTAAATGCTACATCCGCCAAAAACTTCCCAATGGTATGTGAATGAAGTGATAAATCGTTTTGAAGGTACATCGATTCTTTTTTCAACAGTTCAGAATTTTTAAATTTCATCGATTTGAGTGGGAACAATCTGACCTGCTGTGAGTTAAAGTTTGGATGATTTCCAATTTTCGGATTTTTTTGATGATTATTTGGATATCAGTGAATAGTGAAATCACGTTTTCATATTCTGAGTGAACTCATAGAATATTTAACAAAATATATTTCCCAAGTATACAATTAATTCGCAATTCGCGAGGAAATGCCTAATCTGGAATGTGGCATTTTGAATTATAAATAATACTTCGAAAATTTCGAAATCTAATCTGATAATATATCAAAAATTGAAAATTGAATAAACGCTACATTAGTACTGAATTTACTGTGATAAAAAAGTCAATGACGACCTATATAATACTCATCGTGCAACTAAAGCAGCTCCAATTCTCCGCTCATATAGCAAAAATTTGAAACATGCATGAAACCAATTCTAACTTGTAAATTCATTAATGTCATAAACAGGTATCATAATTTTTTGGTACACGATTCAAAGTAAATTCATTTGACTAACTGTTACAAAAAGTCTTGAAGAAATAAAGTTGCTTATTCTTCAATAGAACACCCTATATATTATTCCATATTTCAATTCTGCTCGAAATCTGAACAAAATTGATTAGCTCATCATTTCCTAAATTCAACCGTTTTCGAAATATCGATTTTGAGAATAACTTTCTAATAAATTATCCAAAAATGTTTTAGTCCATTAAGTTCATAGTCCATCAAGTTTACTTTTGAAAGTTTCCAGCTCCATAACAACGCTGCGTCGTTTCTTTTGTCTAACAGTGATAATCTTGACAACACATATAAAAAATACATTTAGTGTGAATAATTCTCGCGCAAAAATGGCACGTTTACCTGATACTGAGCGTATTGAAATTTTAATGACCATAGGATACAAAGTTGTGACCAAGTAGTGGATATTTTTAATGAATTGCATCCCAATCGAGAACCCATTTGTAAATCATCCGTTTTAAAAATATTGCAGCGTTTTCATGAAACTGGAAGTTCCAACGAAAACTTGACCTCCCCTGTAAGGCAGAAACGGACAAACGGACATGTAATCGAAAATTTCAAGGAACACGTCAATTTTTATTTCTAGTGGGACTAATTTTGATATGAAAATCATACCAGAAACTTCATCTCCTGCGGTCACCAACTACCTCCCTATTTTTTTCAATGGCTTGGGGGGTCGAGTGATACATCATTTGAAAGGTCTTTTGTCCCTCTATTACCTCTGTATTTTTTTTTTCGAAATTGGTTCATTCGTTAAATGTTGAACGTTTTATTTAAGAAAAAACAGAAAATTCGCTGTCGTTCACTTTAATGAGAAAATCAGCAACAAATAATATCAGTGGAGAGAAAATCAACGGATAAATTGTCCAAAATGGCCTCCACCTAGTTCCATACAATAATACAGTCTACTCTCGAAACCTTTCCGTACATTATTCAGGATGTAAGAGTCAGCAATCGGCATTCCCGAACAATTCTCTGTCGCAGGTCTTCAAGATTTGTAGGCTTAGTAGAGTACACTTTCGACTACAGGTGTCCCTACAGAAAGAAGTCCATCGGTGTGAGTTCAGGTGATATAGCTGGCCACTCCACTGAACCCCTTCTGCCGATCCAACGCATTGGAAAACGTTCGTCCAAAAACTGTCTCACCCGAACATCAAAATGTGATGGTGCACCATCCTGCTGGATCGTTATTTCGTTTTCTGATAAATTGTCATTATTTTCTAAAATTTGTGTAATCATAGAATCTACACAGTCTTATAATAGATTTAAGTATGTGTCTCCATTGAGATTACCTTCAATGCCGCCCCACACATTCAATTTTTGTGCAGTTTGTAAATGTGTTTTCATCACCAAATGTAGATTCACATCGCTTCAGTAACGACAGTTATGTCTGTTATGTGTATTCACTTCACCATTCATCATGAAAGAAGATAAATAGAATAGAAGAAATAGTATACATTTTGTTTTAGTATTGGTATTGATAATTCAGGTAGCATTCCAGTTACCTATTGCAGGTACCCGAAAATATAGGTACCGGTCGTAACAAATAATTAATAATAGTTGAAAAACTAAAAAAACATGCTTCAATAGCAACACAAACTAAAAAATTAATTTTGTTGTAAAGAAGCGTGGGATGCTAAATATCGATTGGTTATATACTTGGTTAGGATCTGTTTGCCAGATTGGCTCCCGATGCTTTTTTACAACAAAATTATTTTTTGTAAATATATTTATTTCAGACTTATTAAAAGTCATTATTTATATCAAGCCATAGGACTTATTATCGTGTTGAACACAATCTGAAATTAGTTTCAAATGATTTTTTATTTTTTAGTTTATGCTGCTATTAAAGCGTGTTTTTTATTAAAGTTTTTTAAACTATTATTTATTATCCACTTTTTAGTTTGGCTTGCTATTTCAAGCCCCTTTGTTTCAATATAAAATATATACGCATGCACAGACAGTGTAGTTGTCTCACTTGCTCTCACACAGAGACTGTGTGAGGAAATTATTCAATCCGATCCTGATCAGGATAATGAGATAAACTTATGAAATTAATGTATTGTCACCGATTCTTGATAAGTGTACAAAGTTTAAAATACATCTGTCTATTTGAAGTTAGTCCAAAAGAGTCGGTTACAAACAAACAAACATACAAGTGAAGCTAATATAAGCGTGTTAAAAAACTTGGTAGAAATCAGACGAAACTTATTTTCTTTATCCTATATTCGGTATTGAAGAAGCTAAAAACAAAATGGGCGGAATCCGTCTCTGGTTTATATTGACTATATTGGATGCGCTCGATAGGAGATATTGAAGTTTTGTTATCTTTCTTTGAAAAGGTGAGAGAAATATGTTGATTTGAAGTTATCTTGTCAAGTAGATAGGGAAAATAAACCCACCTGATAATATACATTTACTTTTGTCGACGTTTATGATCGATATCCCTTAGTACAAAGGAGGACTTGTATACAAACTTTTTTGGTTGGAAATATATGACTATTTTATTAGAACAAGTGACTCTTGAAAGAGCTGAATATATTGATAGTCAATTTTCTTGGGTTTTCTAGCCCTTCTTCCGTTCCTACGTTTCTAAAAAGATTTTCTTTCCGTTTTCATCTCATTTCGTTGGCAGAATTTGAAAAATTGCATGGTTCTTCATCAGGGTGACTTGGAGAAGTGAATAAATATGTAATGAATATTCAGGAACTAATGACTAGAAACATTCACTTTATTCAATTGATTTGTTGAATACATACCACATTTATATTTTTATTAATAGATTTCGTGATCAAATATTGCTTATGATATCATCAGTTGTGTTAGATGGTGCCTAATACACAAACTTTGGGAACAAGAGATATTGTGTATTTCTGAAATGAGTTTTATTTCATCTACTGCAATTACCGGTCATTAATATATGATGAGATTACACCTGGGATGATAAGTCCTGGGCCTAAGAAAGAAAACGCTTTTTTTTGTTCAACATTGGGTTTATTCATCAACGTAATCTCCATCAATAGTCACACAATCATTCCAGCGCCGCGCCGGTCTAACATTCCAGTACCACTTTTGTAGAACGATTTATCTTTTGCCTCAAAAGAGGCCCCAGTTTCCGAAATAACCTCTTCACTCGAGTGAAATTTTTTACCGGTGAGCATTTTTTGAGGTCTGTGAACAAGTAGTAGTCGCTGGGAGCCAAATCTGGTGAATACGGTGGATGTGGGAGCAATGCGAAATTCATTTCATGTAGTTTTGCCACTGCCTTAATTGACTTGTGACATGGTGCGTTGTCTTGATGAAATAAAATTTAGCTCTTTGCTATATACGGTTGTTTCTTTGCAATTTCGGCCTTCAAACGCTTCAATAACGCTCCAGCCGATTGTTGTGCTTTCGAGCGCTTTGGACGAGGTTAAACAGTTGCTCTTCACTCAAATGACAATCGATTTGATTCCGGAGTGAAGTGATGGATCCATGTTTCATCCATTGGCAAAAATTCCAGTTCGTTATATTTAAACACGGCCAAACAATACTAGCAACTGACTTGAGTGTAAAATAATTTGATGAAATCCTTGCGAGAAAGCAAAACTTTTATATTGAATTTCAAATCATGGAATTGCACACATTTTGGTCGATTGTACTTGGTGATAACATTGAATCTGAAAAATCTAAACAAAATTTTAGGTTTTACGTGAAAAAGGAACACCGATTTATGCTCTTTTTTGTCGGTTAAACAGGTCTAGTGCATTTAATCGCTGCCTAAGTTTCAGTTGTTCAATCGTTTTTATTCAAAGACGGAAATAATCTAAATTATTTTTCATTTTCTGAGTGTATACTCTACAAATATCCATTAGGCTGGCTGAGCTTTATTCAAAATATATCCTTACGAATTCAAATCTAATACAGTCATTTTATTCATCTGGGAAGAATTTTGTACATCACCTTATCGTTGAAAGTTATCATGTCACTAAAACTTTACATAATTCGCTTCAAAGTATCCTTCACATATTTTACCTTGAAGAATTTCGACCGACGAAAACATGAAAGAAAAAATGAACGGGAAGACAACACGACTTGGTTAAAAGAAAACCCTCAAAAGTCATCACTGATCAGACAATATGCAGTGAACATCCATCATCTCAGAATAGGGATCGATTCAGCTTCACATTTTAATTAAATTTGTCGGAATTTAATTGTTCGTTCCGTTAACCAGCTGACGAACGTCAACCCTCAGAAGTCGAAACTTGTGCGAGCAATAGATTAACGAGGCCTTACCTTTTAACGTGCGATTACCCAGCACGGTGGCCCGGCGGGGAAT
>WOGR01003201.1:0-16201 GCA_015342045.1 Leptinotarsa lineolata
AATTGAAAAAATATGTTCTGGGAAGCGATAGAAAAATAATCAACGATCTTACAGGAATAAAATCATGAAGTAGCTAAATAAAATAGACGCACATTTACTGCACATCAATATCTCACTATACCTAGTCAAATTCGATCAATTTCATTTATATTTATTTGTTAGCCTAGTAGTCATATTTCATTTGCTACAATCCATATTTACACTAATATTTTACATACTATTTTTGTTTCATCTCATTTCATAAACTTACACCATTTTAATGTGTTACCTCAGATCCTAGTCTATTTTTATCTAATATGATTTATACATACATGATAGTTACTCTCAACTTACAATATACCAATTCAACTCGCAATTGTAACTTTTAACTCTAAACTTTATTTATTCTTTATATCATTTCATAACCCCATTGCCATTTTAATGTGTTATCTAGATCCTAGTTTAATTTTATCTGATATTATTTATACACATATTCCCTAATAATACTCTCGTTATTAGTTTGTAAATATCGAAACAAGTGAAAGATCACTTATCGATTACTCCTTTGTTCATTGTAATTCCATTACTTTTAGTATTTATATTTATATGTATTCCGAATGAAGTTCTATATATATATATATATATCTATACAAGAAAATGTTGAAGGAAGAAAGCAATTGAGTTTTGCTAAAAAATTCGTAAAATAAAATAGGAAAAAATGTTTTTGATAAAATTTGATTTCATCATTCAATATAGTTGCCTTCGATGCCGATTTTACCAGTCGTACGATTTTTCGATACCATTTTTATAGTACGATTTGTCTTCACCCTCAAAATAGGCCTCGGTTTCGAATATTACGTCTTCAATGGCGCTCAGTTATTTTCCAATGAGCATTATCTTGAGGTTTGAGAATAGAAAAAGGTCACTATGAGCCAGATCTGGAAAATACGGTGGATGCGGAAGCGATTCGAAGCCCAATCCATGCAATTTTGCCATCGTTTTCATTGATTTGTGACACGTTGCATTGCCTTGATGAAACAGCAATTTTTTCTTCAAATAGACCCGTTTCTCTGCGATTTCGACCTTCAAACGCTTCAATAATGCTATGTAATAGTCGCTGTTCTTGGTTTTTCCTTTTCAAAATAATCTATGGATATTGTGGCATGCGCATCCCAAAATACTGATACCGTAACCTTTGCAGTCGGTTCACTGTGTGCAATCCTCTCAGATGACGATCGTTTTGATTCTGGAGTGAAATGTGTTTGAGCAATTTTGTATCACCACATTTCATCCTCATTCTTAAGATGGCTCTGAAATAGCCGTTATTTTACGAATGAAGACACAACGCGAAGACAGATACGTAATAGGCAGCAGCGACAGGGCCGGCGCTGCGTGGTGATAACACCAAAAAGGTTAAGGGAGTCCGGACCCTCCCTGGGCACGGCCTTTCGCATACACAAATATTCATGCACGTTCCTTTGATATCTTCAGAGTTTCAGCTATCTCGATCAACTTCACTTTGCGGTCATCCAAAATTATTTTGAGGACTTTGTTGACGTTTTCGTCGGTAACAGCTTCTCTGGGGCGTCCACTGCGCGCATCGTCCTCAGTGCTCATTTCACATCGTTTAAACTTAGCAAACCACTTCTCAACGGTTGATTTTTCTGGTGCAAAGTCCGAATAACGTTCATCAAGCCAAGCCTTGGCCTTAATAGTATTTTTTTCGACAAAAAGCAATGCCTTGTTAACACACTAAATTCCTTCTTATCCATTTTCTTCAAACTAACAAAAGTTGTTTCACTCAAAATATCGTATCTCAGAAACAAATTGTCCGACAGATATGAAATTTGTACACGTGTGTTTTGAAGGTTGGGATTACCTAAAAATCATGTGGATTTAATACTAGTAGTGCCTACGAACTTTTAAGCCAGTCTAATAATTTCTATTCAAAATAAACTCTTCACAAAGATGTGCAGATCATGCTTAGAAGTCACATTCATATACAAACTGAAAAGAAATGCCCTCTACAAAAATACCCCCTTCAATTTGAACAAGCTAACTGTTGAATTGTAGATCTTTCAAAAATATGAAAGTGCCCTCACTGTCTTCCAACAAAGCTGTGCATTCTGAATTGATTGAAATTGAGCTTTCTAAAACTTTTCACTGTTGGTTCAATTCAGTTTATATCTTGAGAGTTGAATTATGAATATTTTGGGATGTGTATCAAAATCGCTCATTTGATCCACTGCGTCAAGATGGCTATCATTTCATTATTTAACTTTAATGCTTTTCCGAAGAGAATCCCCTAACCGTCTTCTATAAATGGAAGATGTTGGTGTTGATATTTCAATTATAGACACATAAAATCGACCGTCTGTTCACAGCGGAAATTTGAAACGTTTTTCAATTTCCTACTGTTGGGAAATACGTTCTTTGTCTTGCGTCGATGATGGATATGGATGACCCTCCTTGTGATATAAAATCGAATTTCCATTCCATATTTCAGAAACACGCGTGTCACTTCAAACGCTTTCCAGTTTGATTGATGGTAAATTCTCCTCCATTTCTGGTTGTCACTGTTTTCACCTGCCATATAATAGGTATAAGGATGAAGCATCGTCATCTACGATAGAGTAGATATACATATAGGGTGAGCTTATAGTTAGAAATTTGTTGGATTCATCTTCGAACTAGCCGACTTTTGAATCTTGGTTGCGTTGGAAAAAATATCGATTTGAATGTAAATACTGTGAATTTTCAGCCTCATATTCAAAACGAACATTGATCTTATTCACAAATATTGTTTACTAACCGAACCGGCCAACTCTTAACCGTCTTGAAATTATTGAATGTTGTCGTAATAGGCAACAGACAGCATTTGTACAATAATATCAATCTGAAATTATATTTTATCCATTGGATAAAATAGGAAGATACATAATAAAATTGTTATAATTAGATATGATGAAATGTTTGAAAGTAATTGTCATAAACGACTTCCTTAGTTACGAGCATAAAATGATGCTTACACAAAATTCAAGTAGTTAGACATAAGTGGGTTTATACAAGATTTGTGAACTTCTTTAAGAAAGATGTATCTAAATTTAGAAGTACCCAAGTATCAAAATTGTAAATAGTTTTGAAAATACGAAACTTGTAAATTTGAAGTGGTGACAATTAGTAGTTAGTAACTAAGGAAAGTAAATGATTTTCTTTTTTTTTATCAACAAGGGATTCCTTTTCCAAGCCTCAAGAGAGAAGCCACGCTGATTTTGTGCTCCAGAGTTTTTTGAAATTGAAGTCAAAATCAATTGAAATTCAACTATAATATTGACAATGAGTTGAATAGAACGAGATTTGCTATCACCCACCTGAGAAAGCCAATCCATCGGACAAGAAAATCTTGAAATTCCTGATTTGTAGAAGAAAGTCCAGGTCAATTTCACAAAATTTACATCACTAAATCCACACACAGGAGAAAAACCAGGTATTTACTACTATTCACAAGGTTCGAACGTATCACAAAATGAATAAAATATATGCATATACAAAGATCTGTACGAAGAGAGATATAGGACAACAAATTGGAAAACATATTCATGAATATAACATTTTTACATTTGCGAACAACAGAAAGACTAGTATTTTAGAGCATTTGAGTATTTGACATTTCATATTGCCAGAAATAAGTGCGTTCCGTAATCAATTTTATAGTTTGGGATAACATAGAACATAAGTTTAGAGTTGGATTGATGTTTTGCAAGTTTCTTGTATTTAAAATTTCTACACTTTATTGAATTGTTCTATATTCATTTTTCCATTTGTGTCTCTTCCAAAATTCATCCACAGGTACACCTGCAGTCACCTGGTAAGTCATATTTATATTTGAGCAAGAATCCACCTGAGGTGTTGAGAAAAATTCCTGTACACTGAGTTCACAACCCATGATAAGGTCAACAGTTGGACTTATGGTTAAAGCACACTAAGGAAACAAAATTACTATGATAATAATTTCTGCCATGATTTTTCCACCTAACGAATCGAAGGAATAGTAGTAGTAGTAGTAAGAACGCTGATAGTATCTGTTGAATACAATCCAAATACAATGACTGTTGCAACCATGAACCTGGAAACCACACTAAAGAAATACAATCCCTTTGATAATTATTTCTGCCATGATTTTTTCAACTAACGAATCGTAGGAATAGTAGTAGTAGTAAGAACGCTGATAGCTGAAAGTATCAGTTAAACACACGGCGGTCGATCCCATTTCAACAATCACAACTTCAAATAATCTGATAGTCGAAAGCTGATTACACTTTCTCCGACCTTATATTTTTCACATCCCGTTTCACCAAAAAAATATATCCTAGCAGGAATAATAACGAAAAGAATGAATACGAGTCATTATTATCCAGGTTTTTCAGGAGATCTGTTCGTTTCGTTTCAACAATTTCTATATTTTCTCCTGGGAAATTCGCCATTCTCCATTTGGATCGTGGAGAAGTAACATAATCCCTGGGAAAATTTGTACCGGAGAAACAAACATTTTAAAGCGGCAATTGTGATGGCAAAGAAACTGGAAAAGAGTGATTTTCTCGTATTTTTGTAAATAAAAATCATACAGATTTGATATTAGAAAGTAATTTCAATGATATCATTCATTTCTTTATTCAAGTCATTAACATCTTGTCCTTTGACCCATATATGGAATTGATGACCCGTGTCTTGCACATTCATTAGCTCCATCATTACCTGTGATTCCTGAATGCCTAGCACCCAGTACAAAGTTAATTTGTTCCTGTTTGCAAGTTCAGTAAGTTCTTCGCGGCATTCCCAGACCAGTCTCGATGTCACCTTCGTGTTTGTCAGAGCCCTAAGTGCGCTCTTACTGTCTGTTAAAATATTGATCCGCTCATTTCGTTGAGATCTCAATTTAATAATCCTTGCACACTGCAAAATAGCATACACCTCCGCCTGAAAGACGGATGTGTATAGACCTAGCGGATAACTATAATGTAAATTTCTATCCGCTCGGTATATTCCAGCTCCCGTTCCCTGTTTGGTTTTCGAACCATCTGTATACCAGGTGTTCTTTCCAAACATGTTCTCGGGATGACTTATGGTCGTCCACTCTTCAAGGCTTATGATTTTGGTCGTGAAGTTAGTATCGATGTCACGTGGTCCGTACACAACAATCTGAATTACATGAAAACAATCTTCAAAAACCAGATGTGGAATGAACTTGCAGGGTGATTTTACTTCATTATAAACGAGCAAACAATGAAGCAAAAGTTCGTCTTCAGCGTCATTGTCGGATTCTGATTCCGCACTCAATAAAAGCAATAATTTTTTACCTCGGTAGGACACAGCGGTCACTTCTAAACTGTTTTCAATTTGCGGATCATCCACGCTACGCGTATGACACGTGCGTGTCGTGCGGCTAGCCTTAAAGTGTGAGTGTATTGAAATAAAATATTCGCCAAGTAATTCCTCGCTTAATATGAAACACTTATATTGTCTTGTATGTGTGATAACCTCACTAGACCATAAATCACATTAAAATTTCTCTTGCCATTTGGGGTTTACGAATACGTTTGAATACGATTAGTTGTGGTGCGAAAATTTGTCCCAGTGGCAAGAACAGTGCAACTGTGTGGTTGTGCTGCTGACAGTATGGCCTTCATGAATCATTCTAATCTCGCCGTTTCTTATGGGAACAATTTGCACGATGGAATAATATCTGTACAGTTAGTTAGAAGAGTTTCAATATTTGTGTATTTTACTCTGTTTTCAAAGGGAATAAGCAAGTTTTTTCAATATAATCGGTGAGTTAATCGACTGATTCAAAGTAACCCAATGGAATCTATTGCAATAACAATAGACCCGACAATACTGATCACGGTCCTTATTTCATGCGAGTTGTTTTTATCTACATTAGAATAATTCGCAATATATTGCATTTCAATTTTTAATATCACTGTAATTGATATAACTGTTTCCATTATGACATAACAACTATTCATGCGTACACTGTCTCAAGTGTCATAACCTCAATTGTGTTTTCACGTACCATGACAACTTTCATAACCTAACAAACCGAACGTCTTCCATTTTGTGTATGTAGAAACTTGGGTTTCTGACAACTTAACCATACCACACAGCCCCTTACGGCTCTGAGGAATGATATTCTCTACAGCCCCCTACGACTTTGAAGAATGATTCTCCACAGCCCCCTACGACTATAACAAATATATCTAATAGTCCAGAGCTTCGGAAAAGATACACCGAAATATGTCTTGTGGAGTCCAAAGAAATTATTGGACGTTATTGGATTTCGTCATAACTAAACATCAGTACAGCTTTCTGAATGAATCATGCATTGAATATGCTATCATGGATTTTGCAGAAAAAACTGTCGATGCATTGGACAAATCGAAGAAGTGTTTAACTATATTCCTTTATTTGGCCAAAGCATTTGACACCGTATCCCATAGTCCGCTAATAGAATATTATAAACATATGGAGTACGAGATAGGACACTAGAGATCTTACGGAATTATTTAGCAAATAGATCACGAAGAGTTAAAATTGAGTTGAGTACCCCACAAGAAGTCACTATTGGCGTTCCTCAGAAACCTGTTCTTGGACCAGTTCTCTTTCTCATCTGCTATGCTGATGACACAGCTTTTGTATTTACAGGAGAATCAAAGGAAAAGTCTATAAACTTGCTGAAGACTGGCCCCAAAAGATTAAAACATAGCTCGATTATAATCTACCGAGTTTGAATGTTAGTAAGACAAAATTTATGACATTTTCACTGTAAACCACTGATCAGCCACAAAGAACAAAACTAAGAATGAACAGTACATCAACCGTGTACATATCATATAACAGAAAAGACCTCAACCATCAAATACTTAGGTGTTATGCTGGACCACACATAAGTCAAGTCACAAAAAGACTTAAAAATTTCATTCATACCTTTTAAAACCTACGAGATATTCTAGATAGACAGAATTCGAGAATGTGTTATACATCTTCAGCTGAGTTGGTAACACGATATTGTTAAATAACTTGAGGTGGAATATTTCAGAGTACAATGACTTGCATACAAATACTTCATTAAAAACAATATTCAAGAAACACAGATTGCATGCAAGTGATTCTCTATATAGTGATATCGAATTACTAAAGATCAGATCCTTATGTACTTTCCAAAGCCTGACATTGATTTATTCAAACATTGAAAAATACAACCAATGCAAATCCAAAGTAAGTAGATTCACCGAACAAATACAACTACCATTGTTTCACAAGACTCTTACTCAGAGATTTGTTTTCTTTTTTAGTCCAAAACTCTACAATATGCTGCCAACACCTCTGAAAAAGATAAGCACATCAATATCCTTCGTATCCTCTAGTACAAAACTGACACAAATTCATCATATAATACAAAAATTCCAATGAGTATTTATTTATGGAATATCCGCTCTCACTCCTTCATTTGGCTCATTGCATTCACATTCTCTCTCCAATATAATATATAACTTATAATATGAAATTTTTTTGTTTTGTTTTCTATAGTCGATAAGATTCATTCAAATTCAGAGAATAAACACAATACAAGCATATTCTATGCTTAGGTGTAATTCTCAACTTTTTGATTAATGCAAAATAGCAAAATAGTTATTTATGTAATGTAATTAATAAAAATTAAAAATATATAATTCTAAATTTGTAGATAATTTCGTTGGTCGATTCAAATCCACGAGAAAGTCGAATATTATGAAAGTAATATTGATAGATAATCCCATGACGCAAAACAGATGTGGAAAACATTGAAAACGTTGTTGAAAACTTCACAAAATTTAATACCAAAAGAAATATTTTTTCGTGACCGATAGTTATTTATTAGAGCAAATACTGATGAAGACATAGCTGAGCAATTCAATTCGTTTTTTATTGATAGTATATTAGACAACAAAGCAACTATACCACAATCAGTTGATTGGTCTAATCACATGCTTCCAGTCATTGCTAGTTCCATATCTGAATTCAAATTGGTTACATTAAAAGATCTGAGAAATATTATCAACAAGCTTGATAATAGGTGTTTTCCAATTTCATGAATAATAGAGTATTGAAAAGTATTTTTGAAGTAATCGGTCATATAATACCCAACTTGGTCAATTGTTCCTTGACAACTGGTCGCATTCCCCAAGAGCTCAAAGCTAGTATAGTTATTCCTATACCAAAAATTAATAACAGAAATGAAGCTGTTAATTTCAGACCTATTAACACCCTTCCTGTCATTGAAAAAGTTATTGAACTAGCAGTGTACGATCAAATTCGTGAATATATTGAGATAAATAAACTCCTAATGGATTTTCAGTCTGGGTTTAGAAATAAGCATTCGTGTGAAATAGTTTTACAGCTCACTGTATCGAAATAGAAAAAAATTTTGAATGATAATAAATATATTGTTGCCATTTTCTTGGATTTCAAAAGAGCCTTCGAAACAATTGATATTTCAACATTTCTCGATAAGCTGGAAAATTACGGTATGAAAGGAAAGGTACTTGATTGGTTCATGAGTTATTTCTCAAATCGGTCACAACGTACCAAAGTTAACGGCTCACTCTCAAGTGTGAAATATGTTGATACAGGTGTTCCACAAGGGAGTGTATTAGGGCCTCTTCTATTTGTACTCTATCTGAATAACATACAATTCACTAAAGATTCTGAATCTAGTAATCTGTTTGCCGATGATACTCTGTTGGCCGTAAGTGATAAACAATCATCTCAAGCTGTTATAGAAGTCAATCGTATTTTGGATAAAGTGTCTGATGTATTTCTTATTGTGAATAAACTCAAGCCTAACTGTACTAAAACTAAAGCAATGATTATCACAACATGGCGTCAGTTATAATTAAAATTTATGATGAGCTCATTGGGATTCTTCAAAAAATCAAATACCTCGGTTTAATGATTGATAACATATTGAACGTCAAAGGTCACTTCCAATACATACACAGTAAAATAGCAAAAAACTATTCTTCTTTACCCGTGTCAGTAGCCATCTTAGCTTCCAAACATGTGTAACGGTCTATGATACTAATACATCACTTTGTATACTGTGCCAGCTTATTATCATTATTCGATAGTAATAGCATAGAATCCCTGCAAAAGTTGCAAAATAATTGCATAATTATGCATCAATTCTTAGGTTGGCTCTCAGTTAAAGATATAATTTTCTATTCTTCTATGATTTTCATCTCCAAAATTTTATTTGGTGAAGCACCTTCTTACTACAATCATTTCATCACCTGCATTAGTGAAATTAATGATTATTTATCCAACACGTAGCAATACTGATCTATATGTTACTCGTATATATTATTCGCAATCTTTGAACTCAACTTATCATTGTGATTTGCTAGAATTTAATTAGCTTCCAATAGAGGTCAAGCAGTCTTGTTCAGTGAAAAATTTCAAGGATGCTTTGATTGAATATATAAAATCAAAATAATAAATATTAACAGTTTGTAACAGTGTTAGCTCTTTGAATTATTACTGTAATACATCTATTGCCTACTTATAGCAAAATTTTTCATCATCATCAATTTCATTCATTTATTTATTTCCTTTTTGTTGTTAGATGTATATTTATCAATGTTTGTATTTATTTTTTATGGTTACCAAGAACAATCTCTGTTTATAGAGGAATGAATCATATCAAGCAATTTACTTGTATATGTATTAGGTTCCATTTTATTTTATAATTTATAATTTAAGTATGATTTGTAAACCATTTTTATATGTATATTAGGTTTCCTATTTCAATAAACAGTTTCAATTTCAATTTCATTGTGTTATAGAGCACACGTTTTTCGGACCCAATGATCACACACCTCACGGTGTGGGGAGTGGTTATTGGTTTATGATGCTAGCGCGCCCTCTCAATGCGTCGGAGATTTGGGACAGAGTTCGATCGATGCAACATTTTAAGTTGAAAAATTATTATAATAATACTATTGGAGTTTTTGTTCGAATGATGCCCATTCTACTTTCGAATTTCCAAATCATACTGGCCTTCCACATCAAGACAGAAGTCTTGACCGGTTGAATGCTGATGGCCGTCATTCTTGGCTCATTATGTATACCCAGGGTACATGATTCTCACTCCCAATGATCACTCATCTCACGGCGTAGAGAGATTGGTTATTGATGTTGGCTTGCCCTGTGTAGTAACGGAGTGTTGGGGAACATAATAATAATACGATGTAATTTTTCTCGACTATCAGAGTAAGATGATATTCTTCGTGGAGTTTTCAACTCCAGGTGAGATAGATTTCTTTTGATGGTGATATGTGAAGAGCAATGTGTACAAAACTGAACCTTCAGATTTGAATGACTCAAAAGAATGAAAAACGCTTGCGATACCCCAAAATTGGGGCAAAATCGCGGACAGGTATTTCTGACTTTTGACCTCGTCAGCACGGTGCAGCCTAGTGTGAGGATAGGCAACACTTGGCCAAAAACTACATATATGCACGAAGTCGCCAACAGGAGCCAACCGCACATTTGTGGTTCCAGTTAGAAGATTTAACATTTCCAGGTAACATCTAACATGACCACGTATGCAACTATAGCTACCTTCGTGACATCCAGCTTCGGAATATAAAAATTGAAAGGTGTTAACGAGGTATTTGATATGGATCTAAAAGAGGTGAATTAGCGGACATAACACTCAAAAATGGGGCAAAACCGCGGACACGTGTTTCTGGATATTGGCCTCGTCAGCGCGGCGTAGCCAAGTGTAAGGATGGGCAACACTTGTTTGACATTAGGTGTGTTTGCCAGTATGTTACCACATGGAGAAAAATTTTACGAAAAAAAGTTATTCTTTATAAAAGTTCTGCTTGATTTTGAACCTAAAATGCAACCATCGGATAATTTTTTTTCAGTCGCATACGAGGTTAGTCAGAAAATATTAGTTTTGTCCAACAGTAAT
Source organism: Leptinotarsa lineolata (assembly GCA_015342045.1). Taxonomy (NCBI): domain Eukaryota; kingdom Metazoa; phylum Arthropoda; class Insecta; order Coleoptera; family Chrysomelidae; genus Leptinotarsa; species Leptinotarsa lineolata. The sequence goes on from WOGR01003201.1 coordinate 10,997, forward strand.
TTAAATTTATTTTTGGAAATATCGAAAACTCTTCTGTCAATTCTTCATCCATTAAAACTTTAATAACCTTCACGTCTCTCAACCTGTATGTTGCATTATTTTGATGATGCCTTAAAATAAATGATACAAAACAAAATAATTTATTTTACAATAATCATCAACTACATAAATACAGTGCTGATAATGTTAATTGCTTAATAAGCGTATAATAGTTCTCTCTCTCTCTCTATTTTGGATGGTCGTTGCTTCCTATCTTCAGGCGCATATGACCAATGCTCTTTTTATTACAGTGTTGACTGTAATAAAAACTTCGTCGGTGGGGAGCAGCGGACTTGCTCGAAGCAATGCTGCTACCCTTTTTTTGTCGAACTTTTTTTTATAATAAAAACAATTTTTCAAACAGTTCTTCAAAATGGTTCACTTGTTGCAAACCTACTCCCACTTGGACATCCGGTCCACCCCGGCCTCCATCCGGCGTGAATGAGGGTAGGTATTATATAATTTTAATTTCTCTTTAGTACTCCCACGTGGATATCCGGTCCCCCCTGCCTCCAACCGGCGTGAATGGAAGCACTATTTAACTTTTGTCGTTTCCTACTTGGGAGACCTTTTTACCACCGAGGTGGATTTTGACATAACAACATTCAAAAACTTATACTAAATTTTACAAATTAAACACACACAACACAAAATGAGTTCCGGAATGTCACTTGGTATCCACGTACCCTCTTTGTAAGCGGTCGTTATCGGCACATCCGCTCACTACCACGGTCACTACGAAACACGTGTAATAGTTCATCATCAATTCACTATTGATTAAACGTATGCGTCTCCTTTTACACTACAGGTTTCCGTTTTCTAAATACATTCAATTGTTTCCGTAATATTCGTTTCGAAATGTTCTACGTTTGTGAATTACCTTGTATATATACCTTTTTTTAAGTGACCCCAGAAGAAAAAATCTAATGGAGTTAAATCTGGCAACCTAGCTGGCCAAAAAATTACCCATTGGAGATATTTTCAAGGCATTGCCTGACTTCAATCATACTATGATATGTTGCGTCATCCTACTGGTACCATACCTGTTGCCGTTCATGTCTCGGAAGATCACGAAGAAAATTATGGTTTGGAAAAAATTCAGATATCGTTGACAAGTCATAGATTGTCGAAAAAAAGATCTGTTTTAAAATCTGCTTTTCCGTTAATTATTTCATCCTTGTAAATGCCGCACCAAATGTTGATTTGGAAATATTATTGATCGCGGCTTTCAATCGTGAAGTGAGAATTGGAATCAGTCCACCATCGACAATTTCGCAAAGACACTGTTTCATCAGACGTGAATGTAGCTTCGTCATAAAAAATAATTTTCCCAACCAAAAAAGGATCGTCTTCTAGCGTTCCTTGGACGAAAAAACAAAATTCTATTCCCTTTGAAAATTTTTGATATTGTATTTTCACCAATCTTATTTGAAAGCGAAGATGCCCTTTTTCCACACTCCAAACTTAAAAGTCCACAACCTTCTTATTGATGGGGAAAGTAAAATCGTGGATAGGACGATTTGAGATGCAGACTTCTTTGGAGATGTATCGTTTTTAGTGTCTTTACGTCAAGTTGATAAAGCTCCTCGCGAATCAACTTCATTTCTCAAAAGGAGTAGGATACAAAAGAAATGGCAAGCATAATTGTAGCAGCAACTTTGTTCTTTCCCGACAGTTCCCATAACCAGATCTGTCGGAGGTTGTGCTGATACCTGTCGCGATTAGATGGCATTGACCATAATTTGCTTATTTGAGACAGATTATTCCACAGTTGTCTGACTTCGGATTCCATACGATAGTATGCGTGTACTCTTCCACCACCCTTAAAGGCTGATGTGGAAATTTTTTTCCGGGGGAACAAAGTTCAAGGTTATCTATTTAAAACAGATAGATGATTTTTTATCTCCGGTCTCCGGATAATATCCTCGAGTTTTCCTTAGCGTAGTAGATGACGGCAATAGTAAATCGTTTCGAAATAAAATCCTTCTGAAATTGACCGTTCCGTTTGGACTCTAGAGTGGTATCATGTGTTCGAAGCATCTTACTATTCTGTTGAGTACCGCAAGTCATCTGGACAAATGCAGGATGAACTCATAGGATGTTGTATCAAATTCCTTTTGATAATCGATTCAGATCAAAGCGAGGTTACGCTTATATCTTACAGAGTTCTGGGTAATAGAACTGTTGATGGACAGGTTCTTTTTGCATCAGGCGACCCCTTTCTTAGACCCTTTCTGCTAAAATATATGTTCGATTTCGGGGTCATCTTTGGGGAGTATCCGTGTGTATAAAATACCCGTAAACAACTTGTAACACGAATGCCAGTAAGCTATCAACCTGTAATTTTTTGGGTACTATGTATTTTATTTCCACCAATGAGTGGTCAACCCATCTAAATCAGAAGTAGAAGATCTAAAAATGAAGAATCAAGATACTCAACTAAACATTGTGATGTACATAGTTTTGATTCATTTATGTCTTTTCATATTGGTGTGTCTTGCAAATAACAGTTTTTCTGGTAGGTGTCATCAGCGGCATTTCTTTCAAATTGTGGATTCATACTTGAGCAACATTCCCGAATTGTATTTCGTAAAGACTTGATGTCAGTGAATAGTCTACTTTTATGAAATTTTCGCCTCAAAAACTTCATGAGAACAAATCCAAAGACATTGAATCGGCGATCGGGGTGATCAATAATACTTGTCCTATTACTTTCCGAATATTTGATTGATACACTATTTTACTGCAACTATTTGATATAGTGGTGTACCATTAGGTTGATATCATAAATTTTGTCTGGCATTTGGATCTATGATAACCAGAACTTCACAAAGTCTCATTAGGAGATAAATTTCGGTTAATCTTAGTTGTCAAATTTCCCTGAAAAAAATATAATCAGATATTCTGTACCACACTTTGATGCTGAACGAGTACTGATTCCAATATTCCTTCACACAACCAGGTCTGTTTCATTTGAAGGGAAAATCGGTTCATCTGTCAACAGAAATATTTTTCTCTTTCTCTTCGAAACAAAATGGAAAACCTCAATTGGAAATCGAAATCATATTCTTCTGAAGTATTAACAAGTTTGGATTTGTAAGTCTGAAATGTATTTATCATAATCTTTACTTTCCTTTTTACATCGAGTAATTTCAGTTGGGAATCTTCATTCTATTACTAGAAACTTTTTTAATCAGTTTTCTATGGAAAAACATTACTTGAACTTTGCCACTATTATTTTTCCACAGTACTGAACTCAATTTTTTTTGGACATCGCTTGATGAAAATATTTTCTACTAGTTGTTATGACGTATTTTCGGTACCTATCAAAACAGTTTCCATTTTTTTCTTGAAAAAACATTAGTCAGATACAAATAGTTTCGAATATTGAAATTTTGACACTCAGAACAATAGTTCGAGGTAACAGACGTTGCAATAAACCCGTAAAGTATCTTTGACACAGTTATTTCCCGTTGTCAAAGTTCACACTTTTTAATAAATTCAGAATCCATGTCAGATAACAGAAAATCAAAATAAAAAATCGGCCTTTTCCAGGAATTTCTGACAATATTGTTGAATCAGTTTAAGATAAATTCATGAGTTATTTTATGAACGCACCGTATACATTTATCGAAAGTACATCCTTCATGAAGTATGTTTCCACCCTAAAACGCGCCAATGACTATTTAATTCATCCAACCTATATTCTGTTTGGAATCAATAGAATTCCGAGAACGACATATTATTTCACCTGGCTGACTAAGCAGTCCGTTAACGTGAAGTGTGATAAGATTTGTGGGAACGTTTGTCATAAACTACCCTGTTTCTTAGGATTCCTGAAGCAATCCACAATTTCCAGAACTCATTTGCGTTTCCATTCATCATCAGCCTTGAAGTCAGTAAAAAGCGTTTAGGGGTACAAACAGTAGATCTGTGACAGATCCAAGAAATTCTAAATGTGTGTTGAGGGTGATCTGGACGACTCTCTTGTTCGATTTTGAGGCGTGTCTTTTGAAATCGAGGCTACTCTCTGAAACAAGTATTTCATGAAAATCTGCTGCTTTCACTCAGATATTGGGACGGTTGGAATTTGTTCACGTCACGACGTGAAGGCCGTTCTTTCTCATGGATGTTTGAAGTTCAAACTTCAATAAATATTTATAAAAATATCAACAAATATTTCCCAACTATGACGAAACGCTTTCCTATATTTAAGTCGCGTTCCTAATCATCTCATCTGTAATTCGAAACCGATATTAAATGAAAAACAGACGTTAGCTTGATGTACTGCACACATCCGAGAGATTTAAAGTTGACAAGCCTTTTGCAGTTGTTGCACTCGGAAATAACCGAAATCAACAAAATCATGTTATTTATAAAGATGACTTGTCGAGTGATATGAAAAATTTGGTTATTTCGGAGATCATACACAGTCTGATATGAAAGAATTAACTTATGTGTTAGATAATAATTTTATAGCTAGTTGCAAATAAGCGAAATAAATCGATATGAGAGCATTTATATTATTTTCAAATAATATTTCATTTATATTCCGTACTTTTAAATATGATATATCAAGATATATCAGATATATCAAGATATATCAGATATATCAAGATATATCAGATATATCGAAACAATCAATTCACCTGAAATCAACAACACGTCTTTCAAACACCAAAACTGCAACACTCATCTAGAGGTGCGATTCACTTACCAAGTTGACATCATAGGCAATAGCCTGAAATAATTGAATTATCAAATCGCGATATAGGCTTTCGAGTAGAATGTTTCATTCTACCTTTCATAATATATTAATAACTGTCGATCCATAAGGGTGGTGGAAGAATACACGCATGCTGTGGGTATGGAATTCAGAAGAAACAAGTGTGTCCATGTCAGAAGACGACGATGAGGGAATTATGAAGAGGATGTGCAGCTGCACAATCTGGATATCAGAGAGACGTATACTCCCCTTAGGTTGGAACAATGCTTCTTCCAGGAGATAATGACAGTACATAAATCCCTCTGTGGCAAGTATCATCACAAACTTCCGATAGATCTTATCTTCTGAATTATCGAGAAAAAACAAACTTGGTTTGAAGGTGAATGACAATGTTTCGTGGTGAATTTCAGCAGTTCGGACTTCCATTGTCTAAAAATTTG
>WOGR01003202.1:0-16201 GCA_015342045.1 Leptinotarsa lineolata
CCAGCTGACGAACGTCAACCCTCAGAAGTCGAAACTTGTGCGAGCAATGGATTAACGAGGCCTTACCTTTTAACGTGCCATTACCCAGCACGGTGGCACCGGCGGGGAATCAAACCCCGGTCGTCCGCTTGAAAGGTGAATGTGCTAACCTCTACACTACCGTGACCAGATATAGTGAACAGAAACTTCGTCCGGGGGCGCAGCTGTCTTTTTTGGACACTCAGTGGATCTTATTTTTTACTTATAGTGTTACTCTGCCAAAATATATGTGCCAAAATTTGCTCTATATGATCTGTAAGACGTTTAGAAGAACTGATACCCGTTTGACCCACATACAAATTGTTGAGCGACCAAACATCGGAATATAAACCCCAGATTTCTCTACAGAAACTGATTATTTTTACCTATATTACTTTTGATAAACTCAAGTTAGCATCCATTCTGTTCCAAATGGTGCCCTTAACGTGTTATTTATAAAAGACTAGTAATATTTTCAACTTATCCCTAGAAATTTGCAATTTCCCAAACTCTAACAATTCCTTCAGATTGATTTTTTTGAAAGAGAAGATACATTTCTAATAATTATTGAAACATTTTACTGGTATTATGTTTTCCAAAGTTGATGCAATGGTGTGTAGATATATAATTATTTGGTTATCTGAATGAAAAAGAAGTTATATAGTTTAGTTTTTGACAGAATTTGAATACAACTGTTTCAAAAATATACCTCAGACTATTCAAACAGAATACTGAAAGTGAAAAAGATTTCACTGGAAATATTTCATGATTTATCTAAAGCTTTTAACCGTGTAAGTGACGAAATATTGGTAGAAAACCATTACTTCGTATCTTAAAGTGTGGCAAATGATACGTTCATGACAAATTCTTATTTTTTCAATAATAGCCCAGACCCTTCCCTTACTATTTCTTCCAGATATACCTGAAGAGGAAATCGAAATAAGAATCATCGACTGCGATGTCGAGAAAGAAGAACCTACACCTCCTCTACTTTTGCTTTTTCCGGATTTGAGTAGAGAAGACTCTCAAATCCGGGTGCCCTTAGTGAATGGAGAAATTTCTACAAGAACCTTAACCACTCTATTGGTCGGGAAAAAACCTAAAATGTCCTTACTCAGGCATCGCAAGAAACCTCGCTTCAAACAGGTAAGTCTATTGTGGGTTATTACATTTTTTTTGTTCACTTTTGAAAAACAGGCGATACCTTTGCAATTTTCTGGAATCATGACAGATTCAAATGATGCATTCATCAAAGTACTGAGGAAGAAACTGGTTCTGATTTAACTGTTTTGACAATTTTAATAGTTATTCTGCATATTCCTTCAAACCCTGGAGCTTTTGCAAGGCGAACGGAAATCGTCATTTGTCAAGTTTGTGGAAATGAATGTAAAATAAAAAGTATTCAGAAACACAAGTTAGATTCAACCCGAATAAAGAAATACACAGAAAGTAAATTATAAAAATAATAAATACAACATAAATTACACGGCGCAGTTGTCAATTTTTCACAAGTGCATCCTCTTTCTTTTAATCGTCTTCTGTATTAATTGTGTTCTATGGTTGAAAGGCGGACGTTGTCAATATTTTCACTAAACAGTTTACGAAACCGCAACACGTGGCTAACTATAAAATACCTTCCTCGGACGTTATTTCAAACCAGTGTGTACACAGAACAAACTGTTTTCTGGATCAAGACCTTTCACTCCGGGATTCTTCACGAACCAGACGCCTAAGCATTTTCGCCAATTTCATTCGTTTCTTTTTTCAGAAACTTTCTCCCGTTGAGGAAGTTACGGAAAGCGAGGCATCTATTGAAAGTAGTCACAAACGCCCTAAGAAAAAAGCTAACTACGATGAAGCATCTACTTTCGCCGACGTCAGTAGCAACGACGAAAGTTCAGTGAATGAGAACCCATTGTCGAGTCAAAGCAGAAAAAGACAAATTTTAACAAACGATAGTGTTGAAAAGAAATCTAGAGCGGATGTTACGGAAGTTGTAAGTGAAGAGATAATCAGACCAGTATTCGGTGAAGCAGACAAAAACCAAGTTTCCACCGTTGGTTCCACGACAATATGTGATGAAAAGGATTCACCAACTAGTCTTTGTAGAAAGTTGATTGAAGTCGAAATAGACAAAATACTCAAAGAATGAGTTAGTTTTAAACAAACTGACGAATTCATTGAGTGAATGAAGGAATACTAGTGAAGAGTGGAAAAAACAATTCAATAGTGTTGAAAAAAGACATTCAATGCACTTTTATTCTCATAAAAACTTGTTGAAACGTTTTGAATAAAAACATTACATTAAAACTTATCCTCTCAGTTCAGAGTTTGTTTTGTCAAGTATTTACAATATATCTTCTGATACATTTCGACACACAGCCTGTCATCTTTCAAATATGTAAATGAAATAAAAGGTGTTTTGTCATTGATTTGTATTCAAGTATATATTCGATGATGATTCGTCGTGACGTCATTGATAGATAATACGCCGGAATAGAATTATTCAAAACACGTCAAAACTGTCGAAAGAAAATGTGAATATTTTTTTGAATCCATATTCGTATCTCTGTTAAATAATGTAGTACATAAATGTTCAAAGAGAACAAGATATAAAATTTGTCCAATTAACACTCTTGATAAAGAAATAACAAAGAAAGCCAATAAATTTCATGATTTCACTCACCGAGGTGTTGAGTACAACTCAAGTGACGCAGCTTCACAATGTCAAGTTGGAACTTAAATTTCTAGATGTTGTTTACATCCAAACAAAATACGCGCTACAGATTTCGATTCTTGCACCAACTATCCGTATGTGTACGAAGTTGGGTCAAACTCATTTCTCGCGCCTAGAGTTTTTGACAAAACAAAAGCGAATCGCTCAAATCACCGGGGTTTATGCATCTTTGTTTAGTTCCAGAAATCAACATTGAAAGTGTTCACTGTTATCCACTCGCTCTTGAAACAAAACAGTCATAACTCATAACCATACAAAACACAAAATGACAGAATCATGCCAAATTCTGATTCAAAACCAATATCACTGGGTTTGAATCATCATGACAAATCGCAATTGATGTGACGTCTTCGTTTCAACGCCAGAATCATAGACGAATACGCTTTGAATACATGGACAGACAAAAGACATCTAGTGAAAGGTGTGCTTCAAAGTCATCAGTTTAATAAATCTTCTGAAATATACTTTGTCTGTAGACAGCAATGTCTACGCATGGATATTTTGAAATTTACATGCCTCCGAAATGAATATTATATTTCATCATTATTGTCAGAAATATAATCCACTTTGACTATCTGTTTAATGCAAATAGAACTGAAGAAAAATAAACATTCATCACGAAAACATCAAGTACCTGAAAATTTCGTAGCTCATACCAGATACAAAAAACATTAAAAAATCACCTTGAGCAATATTTCAAGTAATAGAAATTTGATTGGAAATTTTGAGGATTAACTACTTATTACAAAGGTTATGGGATGTCACGTATGCAGAAAAATACATGACCTTGAGAGGTATTTCAATGAAAAGCATGATTAGTAGTGGAACCACAATGAAACGACACGACAGTACCCTCCTACACCTCAAACCATCGGATTTCCCGATAAGTATATGGGCATTGTCTATAAATCCTTAGACAATGATATGGGCAAGGAGTCTGAGATGTAGTAGAGGAGTACTGTCGTGTCGGTTCATTAACGTTTCACTTCTTCTTCTCGATTTTTTGGCTCTGCTTCGTCAGCAATGTGCCAATCATCGGTGTGTATTGATCGTGTATTGTCTATTGCATGGATGTGAAATGTTTCCGACCTTGAAGAATTTATTTACCCACCTCACTGTTGATTAGCGATTTTACTTAATCGTACTAATTGCCTTCCCCTAAAATAATCACCTTCATTTGGTAATGTTATTGATCATTCATCATCGAAGGCAAACAATTATATACTAAATTGAACAACAGACTCATCGATGCTCTGACCGCAAAAGCCTATGTTTTTTTTTATATTAATTAGCCTCTATTGATGCAAATTACGTTTTGGAAGTGAGGTTTTAGCGGGGTTGAGTTTTCATTGTTTTTATTCCTTGAATTTTTATTGGGAACTTCAAACAAATGCTGAATAATTTGAATTGATTTATTCACGATTATAATTTAACGATAACAGTTTAAATACTTGTGTACAGCTTAGGAAGCGATATATGGTCTACATTCGCCTATATTTTTCTACCCCCTCAGAATTATTTTTCTATTTGCTAATAATCACATAAATTCACTGGGTTTCTTTGTAGACCATACTACGTTTTGACAAGTTGTACTCAATAGAGTTACAAGCTTTGTTGATATCATGTTTAATTGCACGCCGTCCATACCAAATTGACTAATTATTGCATTCTAAAATAACATACAGAGGGCAGGCTGGAAGTACAGAATCAAATTTCATCGAGAAAACTAGCATATCATAAAATCTGAAAATTAAATTAAATTAATAGTAATAAATAAATAAAATTAATCATAATATGGACTATTTGAAAGAAAATATCATTCTGTACCTGTGACGTCCTGTATATTTAGATACATAAACTATATTTTATATAATTCTCAACACAGTAATAGACAAATTTATTATTTGTTTAGAAAAAAACTGGGAATACTCATCAGGGTTTCTGAACACAATTATTTGTTTGAATAATATTGTCATGAAACCTTCCAGTTAAAAATTATCTTACCGATAGAATAAAAATTGATTACTATTTGGTTTAGAGATAATAAAAATCATTGAAAAGTATTAAAAACTACAGATAAATCAGAGTATCAATATAAAACTGCAAATAATATGAGAATACTTGTATTCAAAGAGTTAATAATGGTACTTTATAAGGCTTTGACCCTCTACTTTATTTTTTATATGAAAATCATAACCTCATGTAATGAAAAATTATTTATTAAATAATCTCTTGTAAGACTTAGTCATATTGTCTTTTCTTCAGCTCACAATTGGAATGTACTTCATTATTGTAATAAACTAATATATGTCGACTCGGCAGATGATATATCTATAATACTCCAAGCAGAGGCCTGCTTTTTAGAGTCATGGAAATCTATTTCCTGTGGCATTATGTTCAACTATCAACATTTGCCCTCAAATGTCAAATTACGTAAATTCCTATGGGAGAAAGATTCCTATGACTTGAAAATCAGGCCACAGGAAATCGAAGTTTTTTTAGCATGTAGTCTTCTGAAAAAAATCACGCGGATCAAATACATTTTTTGACACAATCAGAGTGAAGAGACCAATAATTACATGGTGAACTAGAAGTTTGTCATTTCTACAGCAGCGAACATTTTAATTTTCTTCATTTTTCTATTGTAGCGGATTTTTTTTTGAGAAAGTAAAGAAGGCTGATGACATAAGAGAAAAGATATTTGTATACTGGTCTCAACACTCTAGGCCTTGTATACAAGTATGAGAATTGAATTACAAAATGTGAACATGAGAAAGAACATTTTTCAGGCACTGGATTTCTTTTATATTCAATAAATATGTAGTTATGAAAAAAATCACAGTTCTTGGCTTTTTTTCAATATTTTTACACTGTGAATAGAAAAAAATCAGATATGCAAATATAAGTTCCGACATAAACGGCCTCTTAAGAAATGTTCTTTCATTATTCATCACAAAACATCACAAATATACACACAAAATCACATTTTCCGTGGAGATAGAAACACTGAGAATCGAAGTGACACCAATAGTGCAGGGTTTTTCTTAAAATTATATTAAAGGAGACTGGAGTATAACAGATTAGGTAAGCACCTCTAGAAAGGTTTTTGGTACAAGGCCCTGTCGAGTACCGATTTTTCCTATGAAGTAATCAGGATTCGATATTTCCTTTACATAAATGATCTGTGGAAGAAATAGTTATATACAGGCAGTTATTAAACTATGAAAAACTAAATGTATTTTTACTAGTTCCATGTGTACTAAATAAACGAATTGAAGATGAAAAAGACAAATACAGCCCTGTCCCGTTTACTGAACAGACAACATACAGTGGGGCAATCAGTTCAAAATAATGACGAAGATTTTCACTAGGTATAATGATTACTAAAACATACCTTTACTGTCTTGTGATAATTTAAGTTTGATAATTTGGCATCTTGTAAGAATGTCATATGTCAGGGAAGTGATTTATAGTTAGAATATCTAGAATAACGCAAAATACTTGTTAAAACTTACCAAGCCCGCTTTCAAGCTAAGTTCCCCTTCATCCTTTGCCACGTAATTGTACAGGACTTTGGCCTTGGACATTTCGCCATTTGTAGAGGGAGTAGGAAGACTACCAGATGTACTACGGAATCAAAAGAAAAACGGCAGTGTCGTCAAAAAAATAAAAACAAACAAAAAGAGTGTGTGACAAAAGGTACAATACAACAAACATTGAGTGCACTTGAGTGTGGAAAAGCATAAAATAAGGGTAAAGCAGGTTAGACGGCGGTGATATCGGGGTCATTGGCGTAGGTGAGGTTGATGGCTGTGAAGGTGTCATCAGAATATTTGGAGCGGTTAGGGTTTAGAGATTCCAGGTCTTCACTGTTCAGACGTAAAACAGGGCCCGGTTTTGGGAGACTGAAACATTCATAACAACTACAGTATGTCGAGGGTTCATCAAAGTAAACTTGAGATCACTTTACTTATAAATTAGTTTTTGGGTATTAGTTTAGGCCAACTTTCGTTGGAGAAACGTGCAAAATTCAAAATACATAACATCCATGTTTCTGGATGTGTGGAACTGATTCTTTTTCAATAAACTAGTTGCATAGTAAAAAATTCAACCTAGAATTTACTATAACATTTACAAAACTCTTACGCTGACCCAGTCACTATTGATCAAAATTCAGCCTGCGAAAAATAGTGAGTCTTTTTAATGATTTTTTGTTTTTTAACCCTTAACATTCTGGAAAACAACAAACCTTTATTGAAAAATTATAAAACGCAGGAAAGTTTAACTATGGTGAATTCTCTAAAAAGTTGCTACACATATAAGAATGGTTTCCTATAGGTTGAAATACAGTTATTGTGGAATGTTATGTCAGTGGTGTTAGAAACTACGTTGGCCAAAGTTAAAATGCTTTACAAACATGTATCAAAGATCACGCCACACTTATGGAAAACATATCAGAGCGAGCAAATGGCCCAAGAACCTACTTCCAAAGCATAAAAATTCACACAGAACAATATTACATACATACCTTGCCAGTTCTCGTTGTAGATCCGTCATTATAGTCGTACACTGAGAATAATACCTCGCCTGGGTTTCCACGAATTCGTGTAAGTACCTCAAATGAGCTGCATGTGAACTGCTGACACCCTCAAGGAGCAACTTTGTGATCTCGGCCTGCCTATCAAACTCTGACTGTGCAACTCTCAAATCTTTTTCTGCCTAGGAAAGAAGTAATCCATCAGATACATATTTTGAAAAAACTCAAATGCGCATTTCTCCAAAACAATTTTGAACGATAAGGTATAGTTCAAAATGAGTAAAATAGGTGAAAAAATATGTACTAAATATTATATACAATCTAGAAACGGCTATACAATGTACAGATTTGGAGAAACCAAGTTCTGAGGTTTCTCTGAATTGAATATATACTCCATGCTCTGAATTTTTGTGTGAATGTGTGTGTCGCTGTATGTTTTCTTAAAGTACCTGTTCCAATGCAACTTCTGGGGAAACTCCATCCTTCTTAAGAATGCATGAAAATTTTTGTCAATCACTAGACAGGTTATGAAATTTGAACAGCTAAAGTCCTAAGGACTGAAAAGTGCAAAATCAGCCAAAAAAGTAGCAACAAATCTTGTTTTATTCAGAATGCAACTGTAAACTTTGATTTGTTGCACAATCTTGGTTCGAAAAGATCAAGCAGGTAAAAACTTGAGCACTCACTGTAGTTTGCCCCAACATACTCCTTGCTTTCCTTACACGGTTTTTACAAGCATCCAGATCCAACCTAACACAAAAAGTGACAATAATAATGACTTGTTGAAAAGTAAGGGATTCTAAATAGACGAACACAGATATCAAGAATTCAGTCGAACCTTTTGGTCTCCAGTACATTTTTCTCTTTGATGATGGTCTTCATTTCCGTTTCTAGGAATCTCCTCAGCGGTTGTGTGAAGCACATCCCGGCAGAGCCAATGAAGTCTCTTTCATTCTGACCCAGTTTTTGTTCCCACTGCCCGACTTTGATGAGTGCACTTCCATAAGCTGTTCCTGGGCCCAACACGTTGCCTGCTTCGACCATATCAACTCCGAGATACTCGAGATTGCTCAATCTTGCTGGTCGTTGCTTTTCGATTTTTTCGTACACAAAGTCTTCGATTCTGAACCCTGGATTGGGGACGAGGACAGCTTCAGTGTCTCGAACGATTTTTTCAGTGGAGTTCTTTGTGTTTTCTGCTCTGTCCCACAAGTTTTCGAAATGGGCATCGAGCTCCGTTTTTTCAGAGGTGCCAAGTTTTTCTTCTGTCATCTAGGAATAAAAACATTGGGAAGGTTATATGTTTTTTTTGAAGATTTGGCAAAGTGAATCACCTGCACGACTCTGCTGATGGCTGCTCCAGCATCCTTTACAATTTTTTTAACGTTAAATTCCATATTCATTGCTTGTCGAAACTTCCTCTCTGTATAAACTGTGAATTATAGATTATTTTCATTCAATTTCTTGACAATCATCAACATTCCACAGCCCCTTATATGCTTACACAGTGTTGTCAGTTGTCACATTTTATTTTGTCACTTTTTTGCTATTTTTCCCTTTACTAGATAAACTAGACTAGAGCGACACCTAACTTCATTAATTTGAACATCAAATTCAGAAAAAAACACTAACAATCCAAAAATATGTGGGCTTCTTTCAATTTGAATATTTTGAAGTTGATACTACCATCCACACTTATCTGTTTAACATTATATAAAATATTGTAAGAAATCATTTGGCGGGAGACGATTTCAACAAAATATTTTATAGGCAAAGAAAACGCTTTTCTCTTTGAGAAAGTTTCTACCTCTACAAATATCATTTATTTGACCTTGAAAACAGCTTTATCTTCGACTGTCAATCGAATAACATAATTTTCGCCAAAAATACTCTCACCATCAGGCAATTTGAAACAAATTTCGTAATAACACACTTGATGTTATATCTTTATTATATAAAAGAAATTATTATACAAAATACCTGGATAGGAAGACTAAAGGTTTGTTCATGCTTATCGTAATGTTTTTGCGAATCGCAAATCGCAAAATGACCATCGTTCATACTTGTTTATTTGCTGTCCGCTGTCGTTTTCTATCAATAAATAATATCACAACACAAAAGTTGTTCTGTATTCTGTTCACAATGATAATTACATATTGAATGAATTGAATGAAGGAGAGTCAAAAAAATAACAGAAAACATTATTTAGCATGTCATCCATCTTAGTGTGTCCACCAGAATGATAAATATCATTAATTTCAAATATATTGTCTCTGGAAACCATCGGAAGTTTCTATAAAAAGTAAAAGAACGATTCCTTAGAGAATGAAAGAACGTTTCGTAAAAGTTTCAGAAATCATAAAACCTGCAAATACCTCAACCTAATCAAGGAGCTGCAGATATATGATCCGAACGAATACCAATAATATTGAATAAACCTTAGACAAGAGAAGAGAGCTTGTCTAAGGAATAATCATAATAACGAGTGGTTTTTATTTAACAAGTCGGACAGTAGCAGAATGCTAGTTTTCCGCTCAACCATGTTTAAGAACTCGACTGGCTCTGTGTTGACAAAAACTACATTAGATACTCAATTATTGCACGGTGATTATAACAACCTACTTATTTATATTTAGGATTAGATGAAGAAAAATCGAAAAAAGAAAATAAATGTAAATTAATAAATAAATAATTCGCTTCTTTTAGGTCGATAATTCTGTTAACATCCTATATTCGTAGAACGGATACTGACTCACTTCATTTTAAAGGAATTGTTACGTAAGGCAAAATTCGTTTCCCATTAACAAATAGATTTGGTAGCTGAGACGGAGAATGAGGACTGACAAAAAATAGTTTTTTGCTTTTTCAACTCGATTGTATTTGTCATTATGAAAACTTGACACCACCCGTGAAAAAATTTGACAGGCTGTTTCATGTTTTAGGCTGAAATAAACTTAGAAGAAGAAGAAAAATTGATTTCAGTTACTCTTCCTTAAACATTCTTCTCTAGGTAGTTCGTGGTTCTGTGCACTGTTCAGGGTCTTTTCGTTCCAATAATCTGACAAGATGGTGAGTTTTTGTAATTTATTTCGTTATCTATCCTAATTTTTGCCATCGTCGTGAAAAATTATTATTCAGAAAAGTCAATGGAATCGAAGTGTGAATATTCAAACTTTCAACATGATATTGGATTCCTATATGAAATATTTACTCGAAAAACTTATATCCTAACCTAACAAATGTATTGTTTTCTTCTAGTCTCTGGTCATACCCGAGAAATTTCAACACATTCTTCGTATCTTGGGTACGAATATCGATGGTAGAAGGAATGTAATGTTCGCCATGACGGCGATCAAAGGAGTCGGTAGACGATATGCCAATATCGTCCTCAAAAAAGCAGACGTTGACTTGAACAAGCGTGCGGGAGAATGCACAGAGGAAGAGGTAGAAAAAATTATTACCATCATGTCCAATCCTCGTCAGTACAAAATCCCCGACTGGTTCCTCAATAGGCAGAAAGATATCATCGATGGTAAATACAACCAGGTAAGTCCTAACTGGATAAGTAGAATTTGAGAAGTCTGGTGTGAAATGAATCTATGGCAAATACTTTGTCCCTCATCAGAACAAGAGCTACAGCGTTTTTGTTATTGTGAGGTTGAAGTGTTTTCAGTAGATTCAGGTGAGTACTTATGTTAGTGATTAAATTGCCGCTAGTGCTAGTTTTTGAACTTTTTCATTAGACTCTAGTATTTTGTTTGTTAATTACAAATATGAGAAACATCCTTTCAAAATTCAAAACTGGATTATCTGAAGTAGTAACGTGGAGCTTTTGCCTATTTTCGGAGGTAGTGCCAATCAAAAATCGAATCTGTTGAGGAATAATCTTCCAGAAGTAGAAAACACTCTAACCTCAGATTTTTGATCAGCAGAAGTCTTATCATTTTTTAAAAACTAGCATAAGCAATTGAATCTAAAATTCACCATTATACAGAGAGTCTTAGCACAGTTTAAACGGCTTATTGATATTTTGATGGCAATACAGCTGGTAGCCTGTGCAACATTACAAGCAATAAGCAGTGCATTTTTCATTTGGGAGTTTGATGTTGCGGATTGGTCATTTATTTAGTGATTTCCATGAAGCAAATCGAGCGGTCATGAAAAATCTCTGTCTTGACACGTTTTGTGTATTGCTACACCCATATATAATTCAGTAGCAATTGTGTTTTCAAAAGCAAGACATACGTACTTTTAGTGTTACATAAAAAATAGAACTAGAGTAAATAACTTGCTGTTGGAAAATTGCATTATCTAATACGTGAATATTCTTTTGCAGTTGATGTCTTCCAGTCTGGACTCCAAACTCCGTGAAGATTTGGAGCGCATGAAGAAGATCCGTGCTCACAGGGGTATGAGACACTACTGGGGTCTCCGTGTGAGAGGTCAGCATACCAAGACCACAGGCAGACGTGGACGTACTGTTGGTGTGTCTAAGAAGAAGTAAATGTCTTTTTATTATTTAATACCAATTAAAAATTTCCTATAGTTTTTTTGTATCATTTCAACTGCCCTCCTAAGTGAAAAATACTCCTTAGGAGTGTTCTGTACATAATATAGTCTAAGAATGCAAACTTTTTGTTTGGTTTTTTATCACAAAGTTTCTTATGTAAAAGGCAAAGAAAATGTGGGAGAGATTTATTCATGTTGACCATTGATAGGTAACTCCATCTACTAATACAAATCCGAACTATTATATGTACATCTTATATTAGGTTTCCGTCCAAAGCCATCAAATTAGAGAGGCGCCACTGTAGCAAGAGTGAATTTCAAATGAAGCGCTAAAAGTTGAAAGAATAGGGGGAGCTGGAAAAAACAAGAAACTCCCCCTTGCAAAAGCTTTTTAATTTCCACAATAATTCATTAACTTTCAACGTTATCTCAGTGACTTTGTTAGATTATATTTACCAGATAATATTCGACTGCGTGAATAGTTACTTTCTATAGGCTGAATATAATCAACTCGACTCGGTGAGAATATCAAATATTCGAACTCTGCATACTTCACGTTCTCTATAATCGCTAAGTTCCTATCATAGACTCTTGATATTAGCGCCATTTTGGTCGAATTTTGAACTATAATTCATCGTTTACTAGTGGACACTTTTTCAACTAAATCCCCACTTGAGATGGTTCTCCTTACCTTTACCCTCCAAACGTCTAACTGGAAATTTGGGACAATATAGCAGTAAATATCAAGAGAATTTTACACTTTCCAAAAAAAAGTTAAAATTCATATTATTCGTTAGTTCTATGAGGAATTATTGATTCATCTAGGAGTAATACCAAATTTTACAATTTTGAAGTACCAAAACTGACTAACGTAACTTCCATTGGGATTTACTTTCCGTTTTCAAACCACGTTCCAAAATATGTGATTTTTGTATTGTAGGAAAAATACATGAATGAATATACGGCATAACTACGTAATAAGTTATTCAATTGGTAACCTATTTACTTTGTATAAATGAAAAAGTAAGCAATATTTGCATGAATATTGCCAGAATACAATAACAATCTCTTGAGTATATCACCCACAGATATGCATGATAATATAGACTAGGCATGACGTCACTTTTCCGTATATCGCACCTGCGGATCAAACAACTTCTTGGCAACTGCGTCACCACTATGTGACAAATCAAATCTCAAAATTTTCATAATGGAAATATGCAACACGTAAAACATCGTGATGTATTTGACGTTGAATGTATGAGTGACGTAAATGCCAATACGTAAAACCCTCCATCTTCCTTCAGTTGTTGGAGTAAATGTTCTCTCTTCAATGGCAAGTCCATATCACTGATACCACCTTATTTCATGACAAGACGTAACAAAATTCAATATTTCAATTGTAAATTGTGGTTCCATAGAAATTAAGTTTCGATGAATGCCGAATAACATTGTCTCAGGTATTCCTACGTTCAGTGAACCATTTGATTCGAATAATTTCTTACATCGACTTCCGCCACAATACGTGTAAATACGTGGGTGTTGGACAACAAAAACCAGAAGGAAATGACAGTTAACCACATCATTTACTCTCTTAAGTTATTCACTCACAAATTTGTTAGGCAATCTCTATGACGGTAATCGCCCGCTGTGATATAAAAAACTATGAAAGCCAAACCAATTCAAAATACTTGATATCGTTGGTGTTTGAAAAATATGCACGTGAACAATTTTGTATGGGATTTACAGAGTGGCAGTTTGAATTGAAACTATATACCAACATGTACGTGAAGTTTACTGTATTCGTTTGAAAATGTCCTTATAGAACAAAACTACAGTAACTTTAGTTACAAATATAAAGTGGTATAAAAACAAAAAGTTTAATTTCTCATTTTTTAATGTGTTATAAATATATAGTTTCACTATATTTAGCATATATTATAAGGGATGTTTCGAATCTTTCCGAGTATCATTGAAAAATTTACAACTACGTAATAGGCGTATATTTCAAACTTACACGAATTGCCACACACGTTCAGTCCCTGTAACAATAATTTCAACTGATTGGCATAACAGTAGACTATTTTTTCAACAGGCCTTGTGTATATTTCTTATCATCTGAGTTTAATAAATATCGGGAAGTTTAATAACACGCCTCTCGTCCACTCTACCATTTATCAGAAGAAATAAACGGCATCCGTAACGTTCTTGTTAGCTCCTTGATATAACCCATTGTCTAGAGACTGGCAAACGCTCTAATGATAATACTATTTGCACTGAATAGACGTTGCATAATAACAATTTGCATTTGCCTATCGGCACGAATGAGTTTATGAAGAAGGTAATGTGAATTTTCGTTGATTCATCTCAATTGAACGATCTCTAACTAGAGCTATGGTTACGAAAGCTTAGCTCGGTTGAAGGTTTTACTTAAAAAAAAACGTATCTGATTCCTGTGAGAAACGGAAAAACACACACGCAAGTGTTATTTGAATGGAGCTTTTCAAAATTTCATTGTTTGAAAATGAATATTTCGAATATAAATTCGCCTCTGGCCGATTAATTCAGTCATATTAGTTAAGATAGGGCAAGTATCTCGGAATTGGAGACCCCCTGAAACCACTTGTCTCAAGTTGAAAAAATCGATTCTTTGCACATTTGTTGATGTGAAACATCTATAGCCGCACGTAAAACCGATTGCTGGCGTGGCGACGCGTACCGATTGCTGGCATAACGGGTCGCGATGCTCAAGCGGCACGTAAAACCGATTGCTGGCGTGGCGACGCATACCGATTGCTGGCATAACGGGTCGCGATGCTCAAGCGGCTGTGCGATTCTCTTCCCGATCAGTCACTGACTAACCGACTCAGTTAGTGAGTCGGTCAGTGAGTGAGTGAGTCAGTGAATCAGTTAGTCCGTGAGTAAATGAATCAGTGACTCAGTCTATGGGTCGGTCAGTCAGTCGATGAGTCAGTCAGTCGGTGAATCAGTCAGTCAGTGAATCAGTCAGTGAGTCAGTCAATCGGTCAGTTCGTGAGTCAATGATCAGTCAGTGAGTAAGTCAGTCAGTCAATGAGTCGGTCGGTCGCTTTATCAGTGAGTCGATCGGTTGCTTTGTCAGTGAGTCAGTCAGTCGTTGAGTCCGTCAGTCAGTCAATCATTAGGTTTGTCAGTTAGTGAGTCAGTCAATCATTAGGTAAGGCAGTTAGTGAGTCAGTCAGTGAGTCAGTCAGTCACTGAGCCAGTCAGTCAGTGAGTCACTCAGTCAGTGAGTCAGTCGGTCGGTGGTCGGCAGGTCGATCTGTCGATAGGTCGGTCTGTCAGTAGGTCGGTCAGTCAGTCAGCGAGTGGGTCAGTGAGTTAGTCAGTCGAAATTTCTACCCTAATCTCGAAATTATTCTCGAAATTTCGACTTTAATAAATACATTTCGACTTTAATCTCGAACTTCGACTCTAATATTAAAATTATTCTCGAAATTTTGACTTTCATCACAAAATTTCGACTCAAATTTCGAATCTCGACTATACTCTTGCAAAATTTATTTCCGAAATTTCGACTTCAATCTCGAATTTAATCTCAAATTTTCTACCTTAATTTCCAATTCAGTTTAAAGTCGTAACTTCGGGTTTATAATTTCACGAACTACACTACACTACACAAACACGACTAAAGTAATTTCTAGTTCAAAGTCAAAATTTCGAGTTTGAAGTCATAATTTCGCGAAGACGGCATCTATGGGATCGACAGAGAACTCAATCTTCGAATATCAAAAATAAACGAGGCTCCCCAAAGCGGTCAGTTACAAAGCCAAGTTTCGATATCGACCGCCGACGAGATTTGTCCTCTGACTTCCACTGCAGCTTTCACCGCAAGGCAACTATTGGAAAACCACAGCCCAAACACAACGGTGTTTCGACAAACCGTAGGTCTCATCAGTGGTGCCAGGCTGTCAAGGACATTTAAGACCAGCAATACATTCGTTGTTCTGTTCTAGCACCACTGATGAGATCTATGTCGAAACAGTCTGGTAATGGATTGGTTTTTCTTTGGACTCTGATTTTATGCCTCTAACTGTCAACTACGAACTGCCTTATACAGTACTGTTCCCGAGTGGAGAGGACCGGATCCTCCGGGAGAAGAAAATATTGAGAGCAGATAGTAGTTGGTTCACAGATAGATCGAAAACACTTTCAGGTTGTGGGGCAAGTGTTTCAGTCGCAGACCCAGGACAGAGAAATCAACCTTCCTAGGAACCTATGCGACTGCATTTCAAACGAAAATCTATGCTAATGAATTGTGTGCGGAGATATTGGTAGAATCCAATCTCATACACAAGTCAATAAAAATATTCTCGGTCAAGCGGCGTTGGAAGTTCTTGGTTCTTACCGAGCAACGTCTG
>WOGR01003203.1:0-16200 GCA_015342045.1 Leptinotarsa lineolata
TGTGACAGTTACTCGATAATAACTTTCCGGGTAGATGGATTGGAAGGAGAGGTTTTACAGAATAACTGCCTACTTAACTCCACTGGATTTGTTTTCTATGGGAATGGTTGAAATCAAATGCCTACGAGAGATGCAACCAACTACTTAGAAAATCTACGGAATTTGTTCAGAATAAATAAAAATTTGATCGGTAGTTGGTTGTTGTCTCATACTCCATGTTGGCAAAACAATAGGAACTTTTTCTGTGGTGGTTTATTCAACAAAAATACCAATTCAACATTTGCAATTTATTTCTTGGCAGATGGACATGAGTCATGATTACGACGTATTACATTTTGAAGAGAAAGTTTTGAAACTCAATCTTTCAGAATGCTTAGAAATCAATAGATTTGAGAATTTAAACAAATGCTCCATGACCAAATAGACTCGAATAACTCTTCTTTGTTGAATTTGTTTGTAATGATAACATTAGTAATTGAATTTTAATCACGGTAGTATGAGGCTTGGATAGTTTTTATTGACCCCTTCTATGATTCAAATTGATATTATATATAAAAATCATGATATATAAATTGTGTTAGTCAGTTCTGAATACACTTGAAGAAAACATTTTATAGTGAAACATGTATCGCGGCTATGGATTGTCATCAAGTATCAGTCAATTCCAACACATACTAAACATTTTAGTTCATATTTTGAATTTTCGATCTGTATATTTGTTTTGATTCCATTACGAATGTTTGGTGCACAAACTGATTGAGAGAAGATGATTTCCGTTGAAGGTTCACAATCGAAAGTAATTGTTTCAGATGGATTTTTCTTTCTTCTGATTTGAGTGTGAAAGACACTTTTATTCTGCAAATCTCTGTGACGTTTCTTTGTTTTTTTCCTTCCTATAAAATTTTTCGACTTTTCATACGGGGTAGGTTGATAAGAACGACACAAAGCCAATTTTCCATTGTTAGCGTTTAGAAATATCTTTCAACCACATTTTTCTTTATATCAGCTCCACTCCCTAGCGGAAGTGTAATCCAACTGTTGAATCCCAAATAGGATCAGGGATCAAATAATACCTTGTTTGCGAAGTTATCAATTTCTTACTTTAATGCTACCTGCTTTTTTAAACTTGGTGCAGCCAAAACTGATTTTCAGCAGATTTTTTTACTTCTGGGTTGGTTTATCCACAATCTAACGATTTGGTGTCATCTGCATGTTTTGTCATAAATTGGTCGTGATTCAGATTATTTTTACAGAGGTCATTTAGGAAAATATTGTATAGTAGTGGATGCATGTAGCGGATGTAATAAATTATTTTCTCTGCCCTTTACCGATAATAAGGAGTTTTCATCAAATATTTTTTGATATTTGAGTCGTTATTGTAAATGACAGCTGTCTTGAAAAAATATCTTTGGCATATTCTCATGAAAATAATCTGAATATTTCAGCTCAGGGGAGCTTGAAGGCCATTGAATTGGGCGACTTTTCTTCCAAACCCACTTTTTTCAATTTCGTTCATCTGTAGCGATAAGGTGTAGCGATGGAGATGAAATTACTTTGCTTATCTTAGATCAAGTGTACTGGATCCGGGAATGGAGTAATTCATCATGATCTATCAGAATGTAGCCATCAATACTTTTTCTGGCGAAATAAGTAGGAAAATTAATATTTTGAAATGAAATCTTGAAACATTCATCTCTTCCAATGTACCTAGACATTCGGTTCTGGAAAATGCCTGGCGAAAAACAACTACTTTCTCGGTTAATGCCATGCTAAATATTGAATTATCAGAATCTACTATGTAGCTATGTAAGGAAAGATGAATGTTTCGAGATCTCAAATTGATTCAATTATTTTATCATGATCTGTATCTCTTCTCAAAACAATCTTCAGGCTTATTTTGATTTCTGATAGAGTGTTGGTACATAGGATATTTCTTCCCTGTTTTTGAGTCTCTTTTTAAGATATGGAGCTATAACTAATAAATAAATCTTCCACTAAGATGAAGGTTTTATACATACAGGGCGTTCCAACGAAAACTTGACCCCCTGTAAGTCAGAAACAGACGTGGCATGGGGGGTCGAGTGATACATTATTTGAAAGATCTTTTGTCCCTCTATTACTTCTGTATTTTCTTTTTGAAATTTGTTATTCGTTATTGAGAAATGAAATATTGAACGTTTTATTTAAGAAAAAACAGAAAATTCACTGTCGTTCATTTTATTGAGGAAATCAATGAAATATAACATCAATGGCGACACAATCAACGGTAAATTGTTCAAAATGACCCCCATCTAGTTCCATACAATAATACAGTCTACTTTTGAAAGCGTTCCTTACATTATTGAAGATTTCCGGAGTCAGAAATCGGCATTCCCGAACAATTCTATGTCGCAGGTCTTCTAGATTTGTAGAATTTATTTTAATTAGTAGTTACGTTTTGGAATGGATGACACTGTTAGTTTTTTCTGCACTGGTAGTTTTTGTTGAATCTAGTTGTCGCAGAACAAAGAGTCGGCCACTGTCACTTCTTCACCAATTATTATTTAGTCATCCTTGTTCACTGTGTTTCAACAGGGTTTATTCTACTGAAGAAAGAATAGAAATTGTTGCAACCTATTATTGAAATAATGAATATGCTAAAGTTGCTGCAAGAATTTATAATACGAATCATCCAGACCACAACGTGAGCCATCAATACGTTAAATAGTTAACCAAACCTCAGGTACTGTTCACAACAGAAAACATGAAGTATCCGTCCTGTTAGAAATGACGGTGTTGAAGTTGCAGTTCTAGGACATGTAAAAATGGATAATCGACAATCTATCAGACAAGTAGCTAGAGCGTCTGGTGTATCAGCTACTAGTTTTTCGGATCTAGTATCATGAGTGTGAAAGGATAGTTGTTTTTATTTTCGTGTATTTCACAACCAGTTTGGGAAATGTAAAAACATGGAAGCGTCATTATTCACAGTTTGATAAATGAGTCCCGTCAGTGCTCTCTAGTACCTACTACGGTTATCAGGCGTATGTCTTTTTTTGAGACCTAAAAAATTCTACGACATGGCAGAAATCACCCCATGAGATTATGTCATAACTAATTCGGGAGTGAAATTAACCAAAATATGTATTCCTCAATATTTCTGGACTGAGGTGTTGATGAAAGAAGTATCGTCAGCAAAGAGAATAGTGGAAGTATCAGTAGTTTGCAGACAGATATCATTTATATAAATGATGAACAATAGCGGGCCAAGTACCGAGCCTTGGAGAACTCCATATTTGGTGGTTCGAAGATTAGAAATAGTTGTATCTATTTTTACTAGTTGTTGTCTGTTAGTTATATAGGATAACAACGATAGTTTGTGAGGTACACCTCTAATGCCGTAACACTCTAAATTAAGAAACAGAAGGTCACGGGAGACCCGACAATGTCTTCAATGTTCCTCAGTAAAGCCCTAATTGTTGATTTGTTCTTCCGAAAACAATATTGGGTGTTTGTTTTTCGAAATAATCTGTTAGCCTTTTAATAATACCTCCATGATTGAAATTGGTCAAAAGTTGCTTGGAATATCTGGATCATCTTTTTCAAATATTGGTAAGACTCTTGAAATTTTGAATTTGTCAGTAATAATAACTGAAGTGAAACACTGATTGATTAGGACCGTTAAGAGTTCAAGCAATAGTTACTATGTCTCCTTAATGAGCAATGCATTTAATTCGAAGGCAACAATAGCGGATTTGTTTTTTTTCTGTTTAACGAAACTCAAACCATTATTTTTTTTCTGTATGAGAGTTCAATCCGCATGAAGTGCCATTTAAGCCGAGTACTCATTGGCGAGCCGAGCTGTTACAGCAACAGTTATCGTAAAGTTTTTCAGTTTCAGTGCAACTGTTTCCTATTCCGAAATCGTCGTGAGCCAATATAGTGTTCGTGAAAATTTCAAAGGAGCATTGTTGGTCTCCAAAGAAATTATTATGAGTGAAGCGTACATTTTTATTGATAGTTTATTGGAAGAGAAAAACGTCCGCGACGATGGTGGCCATTTATGTACAATTCAAATAAACACAATATTCTTTTTTCACTCCACTCTACCATTATGCTCGAGCACACCCACACAATAAACAAAATGTTATCCAGTTGCTTCAGACAGCTTGGATGAGACATTGATTCACAATTAATACATCTTAGACCAGATTGTAGTATTTTTTGCACCTTTTGCATGTTTTATTTGAATAACTCGCTTGTGTCGACGCCATATTTTTATAATAATTGGAATCCGGTCTATAGGTGATCTACACGATTGATTTCAGCATGTTCCTACCTATGTGAGGTATCTTGCATGAATTCCTCTCGAATATAATTCAATGTCTACCGTGGCACTAGCCGGGGAAGTAGTTGTTTTCCAGCGGGTATTTAGAAGAACCCATTCACCTACTTTTATTATTGACAGAATGTTTTCCGTGTAAATGTTCTGATTGTTGTTTATTCAAATTTAAAACCATTATTTCATTTTTTTCAGACAAACAATTTACACGATTCACACAAACAGTTGCTGAGTCATTGGGTTGGTGGAGAAAGTAAAGTGGTCATATGTTTAGCTCGAGATCCAGAACCCCTCAGAACTTCTCCATCAACTGTTTTCATATCTTATGACAATGGTGATAGTTATATCAATAAAAAAGAAAACTTGAAGATGCCTGATGGAAATTATGCAGTAATAAATAAATTTTATTATCACCCCAAAAACCAAACACACGTAAGTATACCTCCAGTTGTAATTAATGTACATTGCTTGTAGGGCCAATAAGGAATTATCATTATTTCGAAAATCTCAGCTCTACTAATTATAATAATACTCGTTGATTTAGCGCAAAACCAATTCGCAAAAATATATATAATCTCGTAAGACAATTAAAAGATATTGCCCGTTTCGTATATATAAATCAAATTTTACGTTGAAGTGTAAATAAAAATAAGTAATATCATATACCACCAGACAATAATTGACTGCAAAATGGAAAAGTATGTTCCAATATAATCAATAAATAAAATACTATGTTAACCATTCACCAAACAAGAGATTTTATCAATATAATATAATAATACCTTCCTGAAGTCTTTATTTCTCCATAGTGTTTGTTATATGCATTCTGGCATTCAAAGAAAACTTGATTTTGAGATTATTTTCTTCTAATCATTGCAATAAACAAAACCTTTCTTGTTCTATCACTATAAATTTGTTTTTAGAGATAAAATTCATCTTCTCTGTTGAAAAGTTCGTGCATTTCCTGATTTTATTTCGAGATTGAAAATGCGAGTTTGATACGAAAAGAATTTATGAACAGATAACCGTTATAATGAACTCAAGATATTTCTCATTGGATATTTATTAATATTGTCCATCTGCTTGTAGCTTATATTCACCGACACAGAATACAACTGGATATATTTAACAAGGGATTATGGAAAAACATTTGTATCCTATCCTTTAAATTTCACGCCAGAGGAAGTGTCTTTCGACGATACAGATCCCTCCACTTTTATGATTTTGGACAAAAATCATAGGGTAAGTTTATTCGTTTACAAAAGGAATTCAAAACACTACCAACTACATCGGATACGTGTGTGACGTCAGAAGGCTTCAAGTTGGTAGCGTTAACATGTTGCCAAGTGTGAATGTTTTTTATACTTTTGGGTACTTTACAACTCGAATGAGCTCCAAACTCTGAAATGGTTACCTTTCTGTAGAGTATATTCCCCATTCCTCTGTTATCTTGCTATTCAGACCCATCACAAAGAGTTAAAACTCCCACGTCAACACGTGACTTGAAATTTAAACGGATAATTTTTAAATTTAAGTAAAAATATTACGATATAGAACTGAGCTGTTCAAATTTCGCGGGCTACGTGCATTCGATTGAGTAAAGAATATAATTGAGTAAATTGAGTAAAGAATATATTGCCTATCAAATATATTGAATTGGCGGTGTACCGCTAATACGCGAACGCTAAATAAATATATAATGAAATACGCCACTTGTTTTTATTAGAAATGTTTACAGGAGTTCAATACAAAGGGGTAAAATGATCCCTGGGATCATACTCCCCTTCATACAGAAGGATCATTTTGCCCCAAACTACCCTTTCTGGCAAAATTGTTCAACTATAACCTTACTTTCGCATCTAACGTGACACAAATGGCCTGTTTTCATTAAAGAATGGCACTAAACACTGATACAAACATTTCTATCACAAAATATAAAATACGTGAAAACGTACACAATATTGAAATAAGACATTAGATTCTACACAGTAATTTTCAGTTTTTTCTTATTATTTTTCCAACCATTTATATAGCCATGACAGTTTGCGCTGGACTGCTTGGGTGGTCTCACATCCACCAAATTCACATTAAGTAGACTAGATGGCGCTGTTTCAACGATATGATGATCGGGAATTGTTTTACCCCAAGGAGATCATTATGTACCACCCTCCCCTAGTAATAAACATCCAAAATGTCGACAGTAACATACAGTGATCGTGTTCTGAGTCAGAAAAATGTTTATAAGTGGTAGAAGCTTTCACAGAAGGTCAAAAAGAAATCAAGAACCGATGAAACTGTTGAGAAACTTGTTATATAGAATCGCCTAATCACTATTAGAGAAGTTGCTGTGGATGTCGGCATATTGGTTAGCTCATGTCATGCAATTTTTCTGAAAATTTTGTGCATGAAGCGTGTGGCAGCGAAGTTCTTTCTGAATTTTGATTTAGGAAACCGTCGCATGAGCTTCGCTCAGAGATTGTTGAATGACGTCAACGGCGATATAGATTTGCTTGAGAAGGTCATAACTGGTGGCGAATTATAAGTAAATGGTTGTGACCAAAAAAGTACGCTAAGTTCAATCAAGTGTCAAGATTTTGCTAATTGTTTTATTCTTGCCACATGGTCATATGCGCCGCTTGCGAAAAGCAATACGAAGAAAACGTACGGTTTTATGGAAAAACAATTTTTGGTTTTTTGCATCACCTGCACCTGCTCACTCGTCATCGCTTGTTCGTAATTTTTTTAACAAAAAAAACACCGTAATCATGCTTCAGCATCCGTATTCTCCAGACTAGGGCCTTTGTGACTTTTTCCTCTTCCCAAGATTGAAGAGACCCATGAAAGGATGGCGTTTTGTAACGATTGAGGAGATAGAAACAAAATCACTGAGAGAGCTCAAGGACATACCAAAAAGTGCATATCGATGATTGGACGAAATGCTAGTACACGTGTATTATATCTAAGAGAGACTACTTTGAAGGGGGCAGAATGGAAATCAAGCCTATTAACTGTTGGAATGATTTCTGATCAATTTTTTTCCAATTTACAATCATTCTCGTCAAAATTCATAGTTTTCATATTATGTGAAGAAGCTGGATATTGCTGTATCTGTATGTAATTGACTGTGTCAAACACTAATCAATTTTTCCAGGTTTCGGAGTGAAGGTGATCTTAATCAATCTCCAAGCCATGGTTATGTATCCCAGGGGCTTGATTAGTTTTTTCTCATTGCCTCTGTTGAGTCTCTAACTGACCGTGGGGCAGTTTTCGTTGTAGCCAACTCAAATTATGAAAGGGCTAACCCGTTACTTATTGAAAATCAATAACACTATCCATACTAATAATTACCTACATAATTTCTAGATGCGTTTCGTCAACACAGTAGCTTCCTCGGTTGAATGGCTACAATTCAAGTCTCCATTCTCAGGAAAAGTCATCTGTTTCGATGAAATATTAGTGAAATATAATTATAATAATCTAATAATCTGAAAAAATGAAAATAAAATGGTTACAAACTACATTCAACACATTTCTTTTTAAAAAAGAACCGTATCAGCAAAAGAAGTGAATTCCAACTACATATTTTAAAAGAATATAGTCGGCTCCATTTAGAAATATGATATCGAATTTGATGACTCACAAAATAGGTGTTCATTTCGAAAATATATATGAGTTAAATTTAAAGTCGAGTAAGAATTTTATTAAATTTATCATATTACGGAATGAATTGAAAAATGTAAATACTTAGATGATACCTTATGTAAAAATTATTTGATGATGTTAACGAATAAAATTTATCCTACAGAGTTTCAAGTCTTCATTATGGAAATCCGATATCAAATATATTGATTATTATTAACAGTGAACTTGTTTGGATGAATTCAACTGCTAATTCACAATCAAACCATTTTCTAGCTATGGATAACCGAGGATTTCGGAAAGACATTCAATGGAAATGTTGAATCCTTCAAATCAGTTCATTGGATGAAGAATCATAACGGACGTAATCGGCTGATTCTACAGAAAATGGGACTGAATAATCTCAGCACAGTGATGTATTCAGATTATTTGTTCAAAAAAGAAGAGCGTATTTACACCACCAACGTGAAAGATTTGTTCTTCAACGGAAATTTATTATTCATAACAAGAGTTAACAAGAAGGTAAGATATAATAATAATTGTTATAGTAATATATTTCACAAATAGAAATTCGGGTTGACTTTGAGAATTACTACGTATTAGATCCAAATCTCAGTGGAGATCTATTCAGAACAACTGAAAAATTATACAACCTGCAGTCCGTTCTATATACCTTTCGAAATGTAGTATTGTCGCTTGTACAACAATTAGGGACTTTTTTTATTCCGTGCAGAACCGAAATTTAATTATCAATAGTTAGATCTTATATTAGCTTTCTACTACTTCATCTTGACAGAAAAAAATGTGGGAATCTTCGAATCAAGGGAAGGAAGCAATTAATTTTGAAAGAAGTAACTCTATACATAGATGTGTAGATCATGCAAAGAAGTAACTTTCAGACATTAAGTGTAGTCGAAGTGAAGGATATTGTGCACAATTGAAGTTGTCAGCACTCCCAAAGGCCAAAAAAACCAATACAGGAGAATGACCGGCTGCCAACTAGTCCACGTGGACTCTAGAATTGGCGGTTCGTATTGGATAATTGTTACTAACCGAGATTTTTGATTGACTGAAGAGTCGTAAAATTAAATTTGAAGTCATGTTATGGAGACAAATAGAAATCGGGGAATGCGGGTATGGTTATCGTCGTCGTCTCATCAATGTTCAGTTCACGAATTGATCGCGATTTGAATGTCGAAATTCGATATTGGTGCAGTTATAATTACATGAAATTTTTGTTATCTGTTCAAAATGTGGCGTCCTTAGACAAGTACTAATAGTAATAACGAGTATGATAACAACGCAGACTTTTTCAAGTGTAGTGATTCCAATAGCGATGGTGAACAATGCGAAAAAAAGATACCAGTAAATAAAGTGAATAAGATTCGAATGCATTTTAATATTGAAATACAGAGAGTATGTTTCAATTAATATAAAAATCTACATCTCAAGTTTGGTTTCTGGGGAAACAAACTATTACAAGCAACATCAAATTTGAGGAAAATTTCTGCCTCAACTGTACGTAAAATAGTCAAAAACAAACCTTATGAACGCAAGCCGCGATGTGGTACATATAGAATTACCAAAACCTTCAGATGTTCATATAATAAAATCATTTTAAAAAACAATATACGACTGTTACAAAAACAATGAGATTCCTACGTGAGCTGCTGTGACGAAACTCTTCAGAATTGAATAAAGAAAGTAGGATTTAGATTCAAAATAATAAACAAACGTCACGCAGTTATGGAAAATAGACGAATAGTGAAATTGCGTAACAAATACTTAAAACAAATAACTAAATATAGACAAGAACAACGGCAAACTTTCTTTTTGAACAAAACTTGATATGACACTCACGACACAGTTACGAAAGGGTTGACTGATGGTTCGAGAATGTGTACGCCTAACATACCTGCAAACAAAGGTCCATTGGTGATTGGACCCCATGAAATGTAGACTGATGCTTCTTCTAAAGGAAGTCAGTTTTGTGCTTGCTACTTGTAGGAATCTTACTACTCCCAGATGTAGGCGGCTAAGAGAGGGTGGCTAGTGTATTTGGGACTAGAACAATTTTTCAACTTGGGTATGTTCAATAGGGATAATAAAGGATATTGGTCTCAAACAAATTTACATCTGAAGCAAGAAGGAAATTTTCAAGAGCGATTTGGTTTCAATTTCTGGATGGGTATTATCGGAGAAAAACTTTTGGGGCCAATAATTTTTGACGGACACCTGACTGCGAAAAGATAACTACAGTTCCTTAGGAATCAAGTTGATGATTTCATTGAAGATTTGCCATTGGCTAACCAAATTGATATCTATTTTCAACAAGATGGAGCGCCACCTAACATTTCACAAGTCGTAAGAGAACATCTGAATGACACCTTCCCAGAAAAGTGGATTGGCACTTATGGACCTATTCAGTGGCCTGCGAGGTACATTTTTGAGCTGTCATATTTTTACATAAATGTATTATTTCTTTTTCATATTCTAGATCACCAGATCTTACTCTGATAGATTTTTTCTCTGAGAAACAAATAAAAATCAGGTTTACAATACAATATCAGTTACTCGTGAAGAACTAGAGCATGAAGTAAGGGTGGCATTCAAGAACATCACTGAGGAACAGCTAATCAATGTGGTGCGCGCAACAATTGGAAAAGTTGACCTTGATCAAGGAGAAGGACATTTCGAAAATGTATAACCTTAATGGACTATTTTGCGACTTTCTTGCAATTATTCAGAAAAATAGATAAATCAAAGTGAAAGTGTGTGGCATCAAATCATGCGTAAGAAAATGATCTTTCACAAAAAGCCGACGAGACACCCCCTTTCTATTTAAAAAAATCAAGTCAACTGGAAGAACCCATATATGCGACTGTGAAATGATTCTTAAAACGACTCTGAAGTCATAAGCCTCACAGTCGTAGTTTTTCCATATTACTTGATCAAGAATGAAGCGATTCACACAATCCACAGCATTCTAGAACAAAAAATGAAAATTAGAATAAAAATGATTTTATTTGTCAAATATTAACAAGTGAAGTATTGTTAGATTTAAAATGTCATTCTCGATCGAAATAAGTATAAATATATAGGATGTCCTATTTAAAAATCGAAAGTTGGGGTCATTTCCGGTTAAACCGGCAATATGGCAAAGCAAGTAAATATGTCAGAGAATGTAAATTCAACAATACTATACAACTCTCATTTTTTGTTTTTCTATCTATAATGAAAAAGTTATAGGGGTGAGCCACCTTACAGAATCACCCGATATATTTGAACATTGATTATACCATATTTCTAATATAAACACTTTTTTCAGGGAAATTTGACCTTACACGTCTCTTTGAATTTGGAAAAGCAAATCCAATGTATTTTTGAATCCACACAGAAATTCCTCAGCTTTTTCGTTGTAGACGTTTCGGAAAATCGAGCTCTCATTGTTGCCAGCCATTCGAATAAATCGTCCACTTTATACGTGTCCGAAGACTTGAGAAGTATCAACGATACAATTCGATTCACTCCATCACTTGAGAATGTTTTCGCGTTCTTTCCTTCCATCAGCTTCCAAAATACATGGTTACCGTAAGTATAGATTAATCAACGAAATCCTCTCCTCAGAGATTTGTCGCGACATTGGCAACTTTATAAGAAAAACTACTAACAATATTCGTTTTGATTTTCAATAGTGAAAATTAAAATGAATCTTATTAGTGAGTTTTGATGCGGATTTTCATTAAGTATCGGCCAGTTCCATTCAACGACAACGACATATCTCTATTTTTGTCAGATAATGAACCGATCAAAAATCTGAAGACTTGAAAACGCAAGACAAGTATCTATCCAGTAACAAGTTATTTCATTTCCAGAGATGTGTCTAGCGAAGCATTCGTGGATATATACAAGGTGAAAGGACTAAACGGCATTTATATTGCTTCTCAGCAAATTCAACAACCAGACGACAATTACTTGAATTCAGGAAATTTGAGAACCCTCATCACATTCGATAATGGGGTTTCATGGCATCCTATCGTAGCTCCTCAAACCAATCAACGAGGAGTCTCGACTGGTTGCGTATTATCCCAGAATTGTTCCTTACACTTGACTCAAAAATTGAACGAACTTTCTCCTGTTGACAGAACAATGAGCATCCTTTCTAGTAAGGCTGCACCAGGAGTGATCCTGGCTACTGGTGTTATGGGAAATAATTTGGAAGGTCAACACGATGTTTATATTAGCGTTGATGCCGGTCTCACTTGGAAGCAAACTCTGAAAGGTAAACATCTCTACAGAATGGGTGACCATGGAGGCATTCTCGTTGCAGTAGAATATTATAAAGATGAGTCAGTCAGAGTCATTAAATATTCAACTGATGAAGGTACACATTGGCAAGACATCATTTTCCAACATGACCGTATGAATTTGAATGAGTTATCTAGTGCAAGAGATGAAAGCACTATTTTCACGATATTTGGTTCGCTCCCAGAAAAACAGGAATGGTTAATAGTAAAAGTTGATTTGAAAATGGTTTTCAACCGGACTTGTTCTAAGGTAAAAAGCAAAATTACTCCATTTGCATACTTTTTTGCATTGTACATTATTTTTCTTTATGAAAAATGCCAAAATATGCTCTAATTTAAGCTTCAAGAAACGTACATCAGAAAAATAGAGGAAAATTATTTCAATAGGTTTCATAGACAACTTCATAGACAACTGTTGTAATTCGTATCACACTATCAGTAAATTGACGATGTTGAACTCATTTTGAATCTGATTGAATTATAGTACAATTCCATAATAGTAGGCACTCAATTCTCAAAAATATTATTGCATTAGAACGAAAACATTTTTGTGTAGTTTGTAATTCTATATATTTTATCGTTACTTCTCCTCATATGTTTAGTATAATTTCCGTACGCCACTGCAAGAGACAGATAAAAGAACGTCAATCATTTCTGAGAATTAAGTGCCTACTATTTTGTAATTACGGTATAAGTGATTATATTCACTTGTTCTTTTGAGTAATTCTGATAATACTTCCAAGTAATATTAAACGGCACTAAATACGAAAATAATATAAAAAAAAATTGAAAATGTCAATCATATTCAAAAAAACACTCTATTGTAATACATCCGATCCTTATATACTTTCCGAAGCCCGACATGGATTTATTCAAACATTGAAAAATATGACCAATGTAAATGCAAAGTAAGGAGAATCACCGAACAAATACAACTACCATTGTTTCATAACACTCACACTCAGGAGATTTGTTTCCTTTTTCGGTCCAAAACTCTACAATATGCTGCCAGCACCTCTGAAAAATGAAAAAAAAAATTAAAATCATACCTCGCTGAAAATGCAACAGTGTTCATTAATATCTTCTGAATCCTCTAGTACAAAACTGCTACAAATTTATCACAACGTATGAAAATTCCAAGGAGTACTCATTGATGGAAAATCCGCTCTCACCCCTTTCTTTTGGTCCATTACATTTACCTTCTCTCCCCAGTATATTATATAACCTAAAATATGAAAACTTTTTGCTTTCTTTTCTAAAGTCGTTAACATTCATTCAAATTGAGAGAATAGGCACAATACAAGCATATTTTATGCTTAGGTGTGATTCTCGACTTTTTGATGATTGCAAAATAGCACATGAAATAGTTATTTATGTAAGGTAAAAAAGTTATTTAGTATTGTATTGTATATTGTATTGCAATTGAAAAACTCTTACTCGAAAAAAAATATACTGTCACAGTTTCATGAAAACACGTGTTTCGCTATATAATATCTTCTTCAGGCGTTTCTTTACTAACTAAAATCTACATATTCGATGATTCATATGTTTTACAATTCACATGTGATTACATTTTAAGTATTTGATTTTTACCTAGCCAATTGATGATAAATATGTACCTGAGTTTGAGACTAAATCAACAAACATTAACATAGGAAATGAAGAGAAAGTGTACAATCTCATTCAAATAAACCTGTAATGAATGAATTTACCGGAGCTTATGTTTCAGTTTAGTTTCAGTTTATTTCTGTTAAAAAAAAAGAATATACATATGATAGTGGGGTCATTTCAGCCGTTCGAAGAAAAATGGTTCGCAAACTAAGCGCTTATTATGGTTTGTGTTGTGCTTTCCATTTTCCTTTTCACGGAACACTTTCAATAATAATTGGTACAGTACGACATGTGAATTATTTCATTAAAGATGTGAAAACGGAAAGAAAAACTAAAAATCAACTACTAATTGAAAAAAAATCATATGAAGGAACAGTTTCAAACTCCCTACACTGTAGGTTAGTGTACTGAAACCTATCAGAGAACAACTACTCCTCTGGCTAATACCACGTAGGGCGTTGGATTATATCCGACAGGTGTCAGTGCAGGAATCTCCACCAAAGTATTTCCTGCGTATGTTGCTTGTGATAAAACTGCCGGAATCGGTTTTCATTTATTGATTTGATTTCTAGCCAGTCTTCAAGTATTCCCACTGACTATAAGTGAATAATTAAAAAGAAGGAAAAAACGATAAACAACATGGAGAGCAGAGAAAGTTGGTGGAATAAATTGTTATGTTCTGAATATTAGGTTATGTTATTAACATGGATACGTAATGCGATCAGTAAGATGCTAGAACTAAGATACACAGTTTCTCAGTAACTTACAGTATTCAGATATCTTATAAAATTAGTTCAGAAAATTATACATACCATTTCTTATAGTGATGCGTTTTTCAGTAGACTCATAATGAGTATATCATTTGTAGCAATAATTTTTTTAAATTTGCTTTATAGATTTTGAAGTTTTAGATTTCCCTTCTTTCTTTTGGCAGTATATTATACAATATTGTTGCAAAATAATATATTGTTCTTTGTGTATGGCATTTTTTGAATCGGGGTAGTGATAAATTTTGTGCGTATCTAGTATCTTTTGATCTTCCCGGGCAATAGTTTGATTTATTAAAAAATATCCAAATGAGACAATGGTATGCATACAGACTTTTAACGTCAAGTAATTTGGTTTCGGTATGCAACTGTTTTGTATCAAACCGTCTAGATTTTTTTAATATGATTTTAATCAAAGAATTTCGAATTATTTGAATATTATGCAGTATATTCTCGAATGCTCCCTCTCATACTGTGATGCTGATTCAATCAGTGGAATATATATTATATAGATTGATTGTTTATATCCAATATCGAGAGGAATTTGGACCAATACAATCAAAAAGTGCACAAAATTCGTTTATTATTTCGGCATGCTAGGTGATAGATAGGTCTGTACCAAAGAACTATGATCATCCAATTAAAAGCAAAATCATGGGGTTTCTGTCTACAGAAACCTCGATATCAACACTAAACTTGAAATTTGCGAAACATACTCGCAATAATTCTGTGAAATGATTATCCTCATCAGCTATAATTAGCTATTATCAGCAATATTACAAAAGTGTAGGTGACTGAATTTTCTTTTTTTGCCAATTTTATATTTTTCCTATTATCGGGGCCTCAAAAGAATGATATCAAAAGTAATATTGGGAGATTCATGTATTTAACTACATTATATATTTTTTCAGTGCAGGCAACTGTGCCAAAGATTATAAATAAAACGTCGCGTCGAAAACACTGTCGTCCATCAATATGATGAAATCTACAAAAATATAGGTGCTATAATATATAGGACTATATTCGTATGGTGGACTGGTATATAGAAAAAATAAAGGAACTGCACGGTTTGTTTTGTTAAGGAAAAAACACAAGCACTACAAGCCAAACCTCAAGGCGCTCTAAAAGCGGTGCTTATGCGAAAGTAGTGATTCACATTGGATTCGAATCGCTGGAGTTTAAATCCATTGGGAAAAACGTTTTCAGGAAGTTGATTCCACATGAACGCAGTTCTCCAAATGAAAGAGTTTTTGAACAGCGCAGTTCAAGGTGTACTGAATTGAACTTCAAAACGATGAGCAGCCACAGTCCGTCGCGAATTTCTGATATGCACCGCTTTCGGTGAAATCAAATGTGCCAAGTCCCTTGAACACTTCCCGTGAAAATATCTATAGAAGAGAGACAAATCTCCAACCTTTCTTCGATTTTCCAGACTATCAAGTTTGCCAGTTATGTTTCCGTCTCCAATCAGGCGGATGGCTCTTTTCTGGATGGAATCCAGCAGCTTCAGGGTATGTTTAGGGGCGGAGCTCCATACATGAGAACAATACTTCAA
>WOGR01003204.1:0-16199 GCA_015342045.1 Leptinotarsa lineolata
TATATATACAACAAAAAATTCGGATTAGGCAAGGATCGTCTTCTTTATGAGCGTACGATACATTCACCAGATATGTGGTACATTTATTTTTTTCTGCTTGGTAGAACGATTTCACTGGCTCCAACACTTGTAAACGCGTAGATTGCGAACGAACAGAAAACCAGAGTTTCGTTTTTGATATGGTGTTGTGTTGTGATAGAACATGCCACAACGAAAATATATATTTTGTGAAGTCTTATTAGTGATTAAAGAGAAAAAGCATTCTTATTCACGCTGGTTGAAGGCCAAGGTGGACCGGATGTACACGTGGGGGTGCTAAAGTGTATTTACGTAATATCTACCCCCATTCACGCCGGAATAGAATTGTACCAATTATACAAAAGTCTCCCGAGCAGGAGGCGACTCAACAGAAAATTTTGAGTGTTTTTTATAATGAAAAAATTCGACAAAAAAGGGGTGGCAGCATTGCTTCGAGCAAGGCTGCTGCGCCACACCTGTCAATTTTGATAGGAGGAGGATGGACAAATGTACCCGAGTGGGAAGCAACGTCCAATGAACCTAGAGAGAGATAAAAAACCACGGGAATGGGAATAGTTTGAATTTGGGAGTGTAGCAGTGTAATTCTAAATTGTGTGTTCAGCCCGCCAAAACAAAAGTCGAATAATTCTCGTATAGTAAATTGTATCAGCTACATTTTTTGAAGAGCAAGGATAAATTGGCAAAACCTATAAAACAGCTAAGGTGAGTGACAACTGATATTAATATACAGGTAATTAAATTTTGAGGTTCGAAAAATGTAGAGAAAAAAACGTTGTGTTTCTAAGCATCACCAAATTCGAATTGCTAAGTTACCTCAGATTATATCGTGAAGCTCATGATAAATAACGATTCTACAACCAAGTGATGAAAAATCATAATGATGGTACTGTTTCTGGGAATGGTTTTCTACTATCAGAATCACCTGTATCTGTAAATGATTTGCATCATAATTCCCCAATTCTGATGGAAACTGACCACAGTTAATCTACTGATGAGTTGATAAATGGCTCAGCGATAATGGAAAGTACTGTTGGTTTTTGGCATTTACAACCTAACCCTCTGTACTAATAATTTTACACAGAAGTAATCGAGTTGAGCTGTTACCCATCAAATACCCCATAAAGACCTAACACATTTGTTAAGCTATTGAAAACCGTTCCGTCTCTACACGATTCATTACCTTCAGATGCTAGAACGTTATTAAATTTGCCCAGAAATCTTGTATTCACAGATATTTCTCCTGGACAATATTTTCATTTCGATTTGAAGAAAGCTGTTTCTTCTTTGATGAATGAATTTGATAATGCAGCAACTTTGAAAGCTTATAAAATTTGTGTTAATATTAATGGGATACAATTCATCATGAGAATTTTCATTTTAGGTTCATCACAATTGAATACAAAAGCAAAAATGTATCAAACAAGGACATTGAAGATGCAATAAAAAAAATTAAAACTGTAGTCCTAATATGGACCACTCTAATCCAACAGATGTACATGAGGGAAGTGCAGATGATGTCCATGGCGGGCAGATGATGGTCAACATCAAGACATTTGTAAGTTCCAAGAATGTCCATAGGATGACCATTGTACCAAAAGTGTACATCCTAGGAACGTACTGAATGTCCGGAGAGGACGTTGAAATAACATCCATGGGACTAAGTTTTGCTATTAGGGGTATGTTGAGATAATTTCCATAAAAAAGAAAAAATATTATGAACTGAAAAAAAATTCAAAATACATCTTATAGTCGACACATCTTTGGTTCAACAGGTCTTGTGCATTCAACCTCTGTAAAACTGAAAACGCTGCCCAATCTTCAATCGTTTCATCGTTTCTATCCACTGAGAGAAATAATCAGCATTGTACCTGCCGACACTATTTTATTTTTAATTTTTAACGAACAATTTTTGTATGAAACATTCTGAAATAAAAAGTATTATCACTAACATTATTATTATTATTTTCCCAAAGGGTAAGCTAGTCGGGCTCTGTCCCCGAAGCTTCGACACAGTCAAGAGGGCGCGCCAGCACTATAAATCAGTGACTACTCTTCATACTCTGGGGTGAGTGATAATTGGGTCCGAAAATCATGTGCCCTAAGCAGACGCAATGGGCCAAGAATGACAGCCTCCTGCATTTGTAGGGCCAATATTTCTGCCATCGTGCGATGGCAGAAATATTGGCATGTTCTTGAGATTCGACAGTAGAGAGGGCATCATTCCACCCAGGGCTCCAATAATTAAGACAACCATGTTAACAGAGTGGTGAGGATAGGGCCTGCGGACTTCAAAGAGAAAATGTCGATATTTCGTCCGTTTTTCCTCCTCTTCTCGGACGATATTCGTCTCACCGGAAACTGAAAACTACACGACGAATGTCGTCTTGCTCTGATAGTCGAGAAAAACTACATCAGACTTATCAGCTAGTATGAGCCTGAGGGTGGTGAATGAATAGTTCCAATGAATTGGGCACTTCTCATTTCCCACAACGGATTAGATATCCTCTGGAGCGTAGGGCATCAAGGGTGTCACGTCAATACCGTAAAAGTATGTGCGTGTGCGTGCGTGTGTGTGTGCGTGTGTGTGTGCGTTTGCGTGTGTGTGTGTTTCACTTCCTCTAGAGTAGAGCCAAACAGAGTATTGTTTTTCATTTTTGATATTTGTTTTATTCATATTATATTTACATAATTGAAATACATCATGAATAATGTAAGTATTCTTGATGCACCCTTTTTCTAATCTTGATTCTTTCAATCGTATACCAAACTGTATATCGAGGCGGAATTCACACGATATATTTCGACACTAAATTTTAGGTTTTCAGCTAAACATTAACCTATTTTGGCGTGTCTATTCTCCAGACTATTCTACAATGGTAAATACTACTCATTTACTGAATATGAAAAAACAACATATGCCAGATGCATTGATGTAGTCTCACTTATATATTTTCCCAGTATGAACTCATGTACTAATTTCTACCCGTATAAGGGAATTGATTTGATCCTACCGTACACAATTATTTTGTATTATATAGTTGTTTAAAACCCAACGCCTCAAAATT
The DNA here is from genome assembly GCA_015342045.1 of Leptinotarsa lineolata. NCBI lineage: Eukaryota > Metazoa > Arthropoda > Insecta > Coleoptera > Chrysomelidae > Leptinotarsa > Leptinotarsa lineolata. Next base: position 3,105 of record WOGR01003204.1, read on the forward strand.
TGAAATCTGAAATTCTTTTATTCACGTCACATCATTCTCATACTTACTATGCTATTTTGGTGCCCATAGTTTCTAAGATTAATTTGGGTATTAAGTACCTACCTCAAAAATCTTCGAATGCAACAACAACTAAGTAGGTGTTAATATTGGTATCCGGGTTTTGCCGTGGTCTTTCGGTTTCAATCTCCAAACGTTTCAACTGCAACTGCTGCAGTCATCTTCAGTGGCGTAGTCGAAACACTTTTCTCATAAGTCAAGATATCTCAAGAAGAGTATTTTGACCACGCCACTGAAGATGACTGTCGCAGTTGCAGTCGAAACGTTTGGAGATTGCAACCAAAGAAGACCACGAAAAAACACAGAAACCAACCAAAACATTGTTGCCAGCCGTGAAAGCCTACATATTCCTATAACTGAGTAGGTATTTCTCACAATCACAACACATTCCATGCGCCAATTATTAATTATTAAAACTAAAACATTTTTAATTATGACATTGGACAATGTGTACTAGGTACCACAGTTTCAATAGGTACCTTGCATACTGGCAATCTGTAGAATCGTCAATTTATTTCCACCTTTCGCAGAATGTTTGTAGTATCAAATAAGGATGCCAAGGCATTGTTAATTCCTCCCAGACGAATAACCCGAGATGCATTTTCACTTTTGATTTAGTTGAATAAATTCGTCGGCCGTTCTGTGGACAAATTTAACTTACCAAAACCTTTTGGTGAAAATGTGAAAGTGATTTATCTAATTGTCAATTATCTCCGAAATTATTGAGAATATTGGAAACCCTATCAGAACTAATACGACTCCTAGCATTGAGTTTTATAAAAATATTCCTGATGTTTTTAACTCCGATAGTAGTAATCACAATTTATATATTTCATCTACGTCTTTATAAGAGTTTATATATTTCTCATTTAGGAAAACGTTTTTTGTAAAGTGTAGTTCAGCAGTTTCGAAGAAATAATAGAATATTGCCACTTTTCAGCCTTTATTTTCAACTTCTAATACGCACGATAGTGCGCACATTTGTGTTGAGAGAGAACTCCATTGTTTCATTGTTTTTTCTTGGAAATCTCATGTACCGGTCATTTATAACCTAGAACCTAAAGTGTGTGCAGTTTTTTGATTGTTGTAAGGTGTGAACATGGCAGAGGCAATGACTCCTGAAATTAGACGAGTTCTAGAGGAAGAAGACGAAGAACAAAAACTTTTTAGACAAACTTACAGACTGAGGACGAATGAATGTCCTCTTATTCTTCACCCTGCCATTGGGAAGGATTTGACGATATCGATGGGTGAAAGACATAGGGGTAATGCAAGTTTAAGGAAAAAGAAATACAGGGACGCTCTCGAGCATTACAACAAAGGAATTCTTTTTTGTCCCCAAAATACTGGTAACTTTTTTCTTTCTAATTCTTGATGTGTATATTTTTATTTCCATTATTTGTATAATTTTCAAAAAGCAATCAAAGTAATGTTTCTGATAAAATAGAATCTGATATTCGAAATTTTTGTATCTGAACTGTTGGAAAACAGTAACTGATGAAGTTACCGTGTAGTGAAATGCGTCTTTAACAAAATTTATTGTGGAAATTCTATATTTATTATCATGTATCGTATTGGAAAATATCTAGCACTCGTTTCATTTTCAAGCACCCGCTCTGGATCGGCCATCACGAGAAACAGTGTGCAGATATGCATAGATGAATATTGCAGACCGTTCAATAGTATCGATTTTTTGAATAAGTAATGATTTGTTTATGAGATAACAATAAAGGGAATTAACTATTTTGCAGGTCAGCAAATTGTTCTCAGTAAACATTGCTCTTGTAATTTTGTAGGAGGGCTGAAATTATTGCAGGTCGGGCCTCCCGGATGAGGAACTTGACCAAATTAATCAATTCCGACAGAAAATATTTCCCACCCCCACCCTTCTTGTGTTGAAAATTTCATATTTCTCACAAAATTGAAAGTAAACCTTGCCGGCCCCAGATATCAATTTTGACAAGATTTATCATTTTCTACAGAAAAATACCAATCACCACCTTCCATTTTTGAAAAAATTCCACATTTTGCACAAAATTAAAAATAAACCATGCAGGTCGAAATAAATTCTTGCAGGTCGGGCTTCGCAGATAAGAATCTCGACAAACCCCCACCCTTCGCGTATGAAATACTTTAGTTAATTTTTGACAAAATTTAAAATATACCATGTAGGTTGGCGGAAATTCTTGCAGGTTGTGCCTCCCAGATGAGAATCTCGGCCAGATTAATCATTTTCGACAAAAAAATGTCCAACCCCCACCCTTCGTGTATAGAAAAAAATTATATTTCTCACAAAATTGAAATTAAACCTTGCAGGTGACATAAAATCTTGCAGGTTGGGCTTCACAGATAAGAATCTCGACCAACCCCCACCCTTAGCGTATTAAAAACTTCAATAAATATTTTTTACAAAATTGAAAATAAACTTTGTAGGCAGGCGTAAATTCTTGCAGGTCGAGCTTCCCAAATAAAAATTTAGAGCAAACTATTTGTTTTCTATTTTCGTAAAAAAATATCCAACCCCCACCCTCCGTGTATAGAAAAAATTGACATTTCTCACAAAATTTAAAATAAACCTTGCAGGTTAGTCAAAGTTCTTGCAGGACGGGCTTCCCAGATGAGAATTTCGACCGAATTGATAATTTTCAACAAAAAATATTCCAACCCCCACCTTCCATTTATATAAAAATTACACATTTCTCACAAAATCAAAAATAAACTTTGCAGGTCGACAGAAACTCTTGCAGGTCGGGCTTCACAGATAAGATTCTTGACCAACCCTCATCCTTCGCGTATGAAAAAATTTCATATTTTTTACAAAATTGAAAATAAACTTCATGAGTAGGCGTGAATTCTCGAAGGTCGGGCTTCCCAGATGAGAATCTGTACGAGATCAATCATTTTCGACGAAAAAAAAAACCACCCTCCGTGTATAGAAAAATTTTACGTTTCTCACAAAATTGAAAATGAACCTTGTAGGTCGGCAAAATATTTGTAGGTCGGGCTTCTCGGATGGGAATTTTGACGAGAATAATTATTTTCGACAAAAAAATTCCAACCGCCACTCTCCACGTATGGAAAAAATTCACATTTCTCACAAAATTGAAAATAAACCTTGCAGGACAGTGAAAATTCTTGTAGTTCGACCTTCTCAGATAAGAATCTCTATCAGGATAATCATTTTTGATAAAACATATCAGGACAAATTCCTCAACATAGAAACTGTGTATAATGAACCAGCATCAAACGATGAAAGCATAAATGGAGGCCAGAAAAGAAATCAATCAAGATGTCCAAGCATTGATTCAACGATGGATTTGCAAACGAACACAGCATTGATGGACAATCTAGAGGTGAACCAGAATACACCTGGTTCATCATTTGAAACTTTTTTAGGAAAAAAATAAAAAGAGTCCCAGAAGAGGAAGATGTCGCAAATGAATAGCTTTGAAACAATAGACGGCATTTCCCCTAATATTCGAGAACATCCATGTTAATAGGTCTAAATAACATTCGCAATAAATGAACAAAATATCATACAGTGGAATTGTAATGGTTGTTGCAGTCACTACAGGGAAATACAACTGCCTGCAAAAAAACTATTCAAAATCTGTTTTTCCGTTAACCAGCTGTCGACCCCCTACGAATGACAACCCTCAAAAATCGAAATTTGTGCGAGCTAAGAAATAACGAAATCCTGCCTTTCACCGTGCGATTCCTAGCACCAATTAGACGATAACCAGTGAAAATCGATCGCTCGGCTTTGCGGCTCGAACTACCGTTTCTTTTGACGGTCGATTGAATGAGTGGAATAAATAAAAAAATCAAAATCAAAATTCTTCATTCTACAATTAATATATACATTTTTATCTACATTTCATATTTCATAACACTCCAAGAGGGTGGAGAAGAAAAAGAAGGGGAAGACCCTAGAACAAGACGCGCCCTCACGACCCCACCACATGGGGGGCAGGGAAGAGCGTCTCTCACGTTGACATTTGATCTGCAGATTTTCAAATGGTTGTGCTTTTTCCTGACAACTCCTGCTTAGAGCTTACGTGTCAATTTTTAAGGAATTGGTATTCAGGTCTATCAAAAATCACATTCGTTCACGTTCGAGTTTGAAGATAGACTCGCGGAAAAGGCGCATGCCAAAAAAAAACCGGGTTGGAACTTTCGATGTTCAAGTTATGATTATCGGATTTTTGGCAAGCGCTCTTGAAGATGCGCATGTGTCGCCTCTCCAAAACAGTCTAGTATACAACTTCTCCTAAGTTGTAGTTGTTGATGTGGAGTTTCTCCATTTCTCGAACGAATGAGATCGTTGATCGACCTCAACATCTCTCCCATATTTATTAAAAAATACCGGTGTGAAGGAATTGGGGGAATTTACCATTAACGGAAAGGAATGCGCTAAGCCACCATTGGTCGTTAAAATTAATAGCTAGCCATGAAAATTTGTCTTTTAGAACAATAATTTCATGGCCAGCCATGAAAATCACATGAAACAATAGTTTTCAAGCTTTTCGAAAATACCTATACTTTGTCACGGAAAAATACCCTGCAACCCGTTCCATCATTTTGATTGAAAAAATCATATATTTTGATAAATTAGTGCTGCTGGGGATATTTTCACATAAAACGAAAGTATTCGGTGTATTCTATGATACCTTTATGGTCCTGGATTTTGTCGCGGAAAAATACACCCCCGTAACCCTTTCCATCATTTAAATTAAAAAAATCGTATCTTAAGAAAAATTTGTGCTGCTGGGTATATTTTCACATGAAACGAAGGTATTCGACATATCCTATAATACCTTTATGGTCCTCGATTTCGTCGCGGAAAAATACACCCCCAACAACCCCTTCCATCATTAAGATTGAAAAAATCTTATCTTTTGAAAAATTTGTGCTGCTGGTGGTATTTTCACATGAAACGAAGGTATTCGACGTATTCTATAATACCTTTATGGTCCTCGATTTTGTCGCGGAAAAATACACCCCCAGCAACCCCGTCCATCATTTTGAATCGAAAAATCATATTTTTTGAAAGATTCGTGCTGCTGGGGATATTTTCACATAAAACGAAGGTATTCGGTGTATTCTATGAGACTTTTATGGTCCTTGATTTTGTCGCGAAAAAATACACCCCCTGTATCCCCTTCCATCATCAAGATTGAAAAAATCGTATTTTTTGAAGAATTCCAGCTGCTGGGGATATTTTTCACATGAAACGAAGGTATTCAACGTATTCTATAATACCTTTATGGTCCTCGATTTTGTCGCGGCAAAAAACACCCCCAGCAACCCCGTTCATCATTTTGAATGGAAAATTCATATTTCCTGGAAGATTCGTGCTGCTTGGGATATTTTCACATAAAACGAAAGTATTTGGTGTATTCTATGATACCTTTATGGTCCTTCATTTTGTCGCGGAAAAATATAGCCCCCGTAACCCCTTCCATCATTTAGATTAAAAAAATCGTATATTTTGAAAAATTTTTGCTGCTGGGGATATTTTCACATGAAACGAAGGTATTCGACATATTCTATAATACCTTTATGGTCCTCGATTTCGTCGCAGAAAAATACACCCCCAACAACCCGTTTCATCATTTGTATTAAAAAAATCATATCTTTTGAAAAATTTGTGCTGCTGGAGATGTTTCAACATGAAACGAAGGTATTCGACGTATTCTACAATACCTTCACCGTTTTCGATTTTGTCGCGGAAAAATACTCCCCCAGCAACCCCGTCCATCATTTTGAATCGAAAAATCATATTTTTTGAAAGATTCGTGCTGCTGGGGATATTTTCACAAACAACCAAAGCATTCGGTGTATTCTATGATCCCTTTACCATCCTTGATTGAAATTTGTGCTGCTGGGGATATTTTCACATGAAACGAAGGTATTCGATGTATTCTATGATACCTTCATGGTCCTTGATTTTGTCGCGGAAAAATACACCCCCTGTATCCCCTTCCATAATGGTTTAACCATTTGTTGCTCCCAAAATTTAATGTCTCGCGATATTCTAGTCAAAAAACTACCTGCAAATGTCCAAATCATTAGATCACACCACTTTCTTTCAGTTATGTTCAATAACCCCTGAATTTGATAATAATAATAATAAAGGTAGTAGGTATAATAGAGACAATATTTTTATGTAAACAATTCTGATTGAAATAGCCTTTTTGGGTAATAAACAAATAAATAAATAAATAAATCACAGAAAACAAACGAATTAATTTTCATTTCATCACGTGCATTTTTTATTTTGTCTCTGTACCTACTGGGTGAGTAGGCAATTATCGAACACGTGCAAAATTATTTGAACAAGAAGGTAGGTATGGATTAATCCGGTCCAAATTACTGAGCTGAGGGATAATAAATACTAGTATTAATTACAGTTTACAACTTCAGTTGGACCCACGAAACCGCATTACCGAAAAAACGAAAACTGAAACGGCAATGAAGTATGTAAAAAAGCAGCATTTTCAGTTTCTTAACATCTTGTCCTAAAATTCTTACTCAGCATGCCCAACAACGTGCGAACACTTTAAAGCGTTGTAAATTTTATCGAATCACTCAATAGTAATCGACTATGAAATTTATTAAGGAATTGATGTAAACAATAAGATTGATTAAACTTGTGCTGTTTACGTATATATATTTTTATTTTTTATGCAGCTTGATGGTTTTTCGTCCTGAAAATTTTTTCGTTTTTTCCTAATTTTTCATTTATTCGTGTAATATAAATACTGGTGCGTGTAATAAATACTGGTGAAAATTTTTATTTTCGTAGATAATGTTCAAATATTATTGATATTCATCTTTCAATTTCTTGCGATATGCACTTACATTTCCATTACCATGTATCACAAGTCACATCTGAATATTTTTTCCGCATAACATATATTTTAATTCGTTAAAATTCACTAGAAGTGGATACCATTGGAATACCATTTAAAAATGAAGCGAACCTATTACTTTACCGTACAGTGAATAGACAATCTATCACTTTCTAATGTAATTTCCAAAATGTGTTTTCTTGAAAAGTTCTCGTGAATGAAAGACGATTATTACCCTACAATAGATGCATCACCAATATTATTGCATAATGGTGTTAAATTCTAGTTCATGTTTATTTTTGTGTTGACTTAAAACAGTTTTGAGGAATACAATTAATTTAATAATTTTCACATGTTTTTTTCAAGACGCGTTTCGCTAACACCCTAGCTTCATCGATAGTACATCTTGTCAAATATAGGAAGAGGTTAGAGAGTTATATCACTCTTTCTTCTCTTGCTCTCATCGTCTTCTAACCTAGTGGGCGGGACCATAATGTAATTCTCAAACGTCTTCCTATATTTGACAAGCTGTAATAGTGAACACTGGACTAGAATTCTTAGATATAACAGTAGTTTTGAAAAAATCTGTTTAAAATCTATTTTTCCGTTAATCAGCTAATTAGCTGTCGCCCCCATACGAACGACAACTCTCAGAAGTAGTCACATACATCACTTAATTGGTTAATGGTTGATGAGATGACAGGTTGAATTCGAAAAACAATTGTAATCTCAGTTTATGAACAGTGGGTAAATTTTGAATATGAATAATTCTTGGCATTATGAAAGAAGGTTGAATAATGATGAGTGGTTAACCTCTTGTTTGACATTCAATTTGTCGAACAGTATATTTCTACAACGATGAACATCACACAAAATTATATTCAGTGAATAATATTTCACTGGGGACTATAATTTCAAACTAGAGAATCAGGAATCATATAGGTATCATAGAATAGGAAGAATACCTTCTTTTCATGTGGAAATATTCCCGGCAGCACTAATTCTTCAAAAGATATGATTTTTTTAATCAAAATAATGAAGGGGTTGCGGGGGAAGTATTTTTCCGCGACAAAATCTGTAACTGCAAAGGTATTATAGAATACGCGTAATACCTTCGTTTCATGTCGAAATATTCCTGGCAGCACAAATCTTTAAAAAAATATGATTTTTTGATAAAAACTGATGGACGGGGTTGCGGGGTGGAAACTTTTCCGCGACGAAATCAAAGATCATATAGGTATCATAGAATACGCCGAATACCTTCGTTTCATGTGGAAATATTTCCGGTAGCACTGAATTTTCAAAAGATATGAATTTTTTTAGTCAAAGTGATGGAAGGGGTTGCGGGGGGTGTATTTTTCTGCGACAAAATTGCAGACCATTTAGGTATCATAGAATACGTGGAATCGACAACCATCAATATATTATAGAATACGTCAAATAACTTCGTTTCGTGTGGATATATTTTCGGTAGCACTGATTTTTCAAAAGATATGAATTTTTTATCAAAATTATGGAAGGGGTTGCAAGGGGTGTATTTTTCCGCGACAAAATCTAGGATCATATAAGTATCATAGAATACGCCGAATACCTTCGTTTTATGAGAAAATATCCCAGCAGCACGAATCTTTCAAAAGATATGATTTTTCGATTCAAAATGATGGAAGGGGTTGATGGGGGTGTATTTTTCCGCGACAAAATCGAGGACGACAAAGGTATTATAGAATACGTCGAACACCTTCGTTTCATGTGAAAACATCTCCAGCAGCACAAATGTTTCAAAAATTTGATTTTTCCATTCAAAATGATGGACGGGGTTGCTGGGGTGTATTTTTCCGCGACAAAATAGAGGACCACAAATGTATAATAGAATACGTCGAAAACCTGAGTTTTATGAGAAAATATCCCCAGCAGCACAAATTTTTCAAAAGATATGATTTTTTTAATATAAATGATGGAACGGGTTTTTGGGGGTGTATTTTTCCGCGACGAAATCGAGGACCACAAAGGTATTATAGAATACGTCGATTACCTTCGTTTCATGTGAAAATATCACCAGCAGCACAAATTTTTCAAAAGATGCGATTTTTTTTAATCTTGATTATGGAAGGGGTTGTTGGGGGTGTATTTTTCTGCGAAAAAATTGAGGATCATAAATGTATTATAGAATACGTCGAAAACCTTCGTTTTATAAGAAAATATCCCCAGCAGCACAAATTTTTCAAAAGATATGATTTTTTTTAATATAAATGATGGAACGGGTTGTTGGGGGTGTATTTTTCCGCGACACAATCAAGAACCATAAAGGTATCATAGAATATACCGAATACTTTCGTTTTATGTGAAAATATTCCCAGCAGCACTAATTTATCAAAAGATATAATTTTTTCAATCAAAATGATGGAACGGGTTGCAGGGAATGTACTTTTCCGCGACAAAACCGAGAACTGTAGGTATTTTCGAAAACCTTGAAAACTATTGTTTCATGTTGAAATTCTCATGGCTGGCCATGAAATTTCTGTTCTAAAAGACAAATTCTCATGGCTAGCTATGAATTTTTACGACCAATGGTGGCTTAGCGCGCTCCTTTTCGTTAATGGTAAATTCCTCCAATTTCTAGATGAAACCCATGGCTGCCTTCACACCGGTGGAGAAAGTGAGGATACTTGACCCAGAATTAATTATCGCTTTTTTGTTTTTTTATGAGTATTCATATTTCGTAAATATTGTTGTTAGAATTTCCATATCACTATCAACATACTCAAGAATAATATTTGAGAATATGTGTACCATAAATCTCCAGTATTCTGTTTTTTGAGTTACCTACTGGGTCAGCTATTCTCTCTCGTTGGGATACTTTACCTACCTCTTGATAATAAAAAAAGCTATTATGAAAAATGCGTAAAAACAAACCACAAGTTGGAAACTATATGTTTTTTAGATATATAAGTAAAATAAACATAACTCTGAAATGTTCTAATGAATGAATGATTTAGGACTTTGAAACATCTAGCACTGAATCAGAAAGTGAAGTTAACCAGTCGAAATTTGTATTTATGTTTTGAAGTGAAACTCATGATTCCATAATTTATTATTAAAAATGGGGAGATTCAATTGTCTCTTTGATCTGTTCAACGTCTACTTCTAAAATACGATTTCTGGCTAACTGTACCTTGCTTTTTCCATTTTTAGAAAAATGTGATGAGTTAATTTGCATCATTCCTATAAATTTCTGTGCATTTTTTTGCTACAAAACCTATCAAGATCCTAGCATATACTATGGGGAGAGTTTGAAGTGTCCCGAAGGAATATTCTAAAACATTTTCCAATTCCCTAGGTTTTACGCCATTTTCATTTTCATAATTCCGAGACATTCAAATGAATTCTTGTTTTTCAAGAATGGGTCGTGTGTCTCTGCTAAGACTGGCTTGGTTATATACAAGTTATATATTTTCGTTCAAATTTCAGTATCTGAAATATCACTCAAATCAGGTATTGTAGGTTGCTGAGTGGAAGAATCGCGAAAAAATTGTGAAAGCCAATCTGTAACCTTCGGAATTCTCCCTCGACAAACTGAGGAGACTAATTTGGACTGGTGATTGAATATGCGGTCGAATTAATCGGATCGAGTCTTTGTAATTTTACTTTGAAGTTAATCTTTCTAAACGTGTGCTGAGGACTGCGACTTGATCAACTGGCCAGCCTTGGAGTGTTCCCTTTTTTTATTTAGTCACTTGGGAGCTGTCTGACTTGTCCCCTTAGTAGATGAAGGAACACGACATCAAAATCACGAGAAATACGACAATTCTGAAAAATGAGAAAATAGTGTATTTGAAAACAAAACGTTTCACCACACGTTTCCCTAGCGAACTTTTGTGTTATATCCTCAGATGATAGCCGAGTTCTTCGTGGCGAGCCAATTGAATAAATTGAGGCAACCATGAAGATCTGAAACCAAATACCCCACAAATAATATTCAAGAAAAAACATTAAAAAAATTACGAGTAGGGTCGAGCAGAATTTCGACAGATATGTCTAATGCATTGAGAAATTAGAAATTTCTCCCTCTGCATTACTAATATGATTAACTAAAATTTTACGCCCATGAAAAAATGCATTCAACAATCCTGAAATTCTATAAACTTTTCTTGACTTGAAAGCGTAACTAACACTGATAATATTTTTCTCTCCAATCAAAATGAGCAGATAGTATATACATCAACGTCAAACATTGCTTGAGTTATTTTATTTGAATACAATTTTCACACATTATGAACCAGCTACTTCACTTTGTCATGCTCCAAGTTTTCCCCATATTTTCAATAGTATTTGAAGTATTAATTGAAAATTATATTGATGACTATCACAAATGAAGCAATATTAGATATATCTATGCAAGTACAACTTCAGGAATTATATGAAAAAAGTTGAAAAATATTGAAATCTCCAACATGGATGTTGATATCAAAAATTACCCAATGAAAAAATTCGATCACATTCTCATCTACTGGAGTAAATAAGCAAATTATGTAACAGAAAGCAAAAATATTGGTTTTTATTCGATCGAGCTGAATTTTTTTTCTGTAAAGTTGATAGTTCAGGATATTTTCATAACAAACAACAAAATCGATAAATTGTCAAACATTTTCCAAATTATGTAACGTCTCATTGCCGTAGTATTCACATTATTAGTGTGTTCGGTCTACGTTTGATCGAAGTAGTAATTTGTTGAACATTACCTATTTCGCGTCTTTCAGCTCCCCTAATTTCGGCATTTTACCCTTTTCGAATGAACCAAACATAAACAGAAAAAATTCACCAGTTTGATTTAAACGGATTTCCAAAATTGGTAACTGATCGAAGAATTCACTTCCAACCAACGAAGGAAATGGTGTTTCAAAAAAATAAAAAATACCAACAATATTTCATAAATGAGGTACATGCAATGGTGTATAATCATGAGTCATTCTTTTTTTACTTAATGAACTATTCAAATACGTTCCATTAACTTTTTTGCACATGAATTCCAATCTAGTTTCAATTCACAATTGCCTTTGTTTTCCAAACAATATAACCCCACGGTAAAACTCATTTGCAGCCCTCTCTTTAATGTGGTCTTCTTTTCTCCGATTTACTTTGATTTCGAAATTGAAACAAACGTATTTCAACCCGACCATTAATTTTGTTCAAAACGGATTGGCTGTTGTTTTTGAAAAGAATTTTTTGTCTGTTGATATCCAATGAATCTAATGGATTTTGTGTGTATGGAGTTCCTGATTCTGACATTTATGGGTCTGAATTGTTATGTTGATAAATAATTGTTACCGCGAGATTTTTCTAGAAGATTGGCTTTTTGTCAATGGTTCTTTCAAAAGATTCTAGAAAATCGCAATTTCACTTGTGAAGTTCTATTCACAGATGAGGCAAGTTTTCAAAGATATGCCATCATAAACTTTCATAACAATTTTCTTGGGCGTACGAGAATCCCCATGCCACTGTGGAAAGGGGATTTCAGCAGGAATTTTTGATGAACGTCTGCGCTGGAATTTTTGGTGAACACCTCATAGGGCTGCATTTTCTTCTTCCTCGTCTAAATGGTGTCACGTATAGACAATTTCTAGATACATTACCAGAATTGTTAGAGGATGTACCTTTGCTAGTAAGACGAAATATGCGATTTATGCACGACGGTGCACCTGATTATTTCAGTGTACTTTAGCTCACCAGTGGATAGGTCGTGGGAGACCTCAACCATGGCCATCTAAATCTCCAAACTTGAACCCTCTGGATTATTTTTTGGAGATATCTTAAAACGCTTCTTTATGCGATACCAATTGTCGATGAAAGTGATTCGAGAAATAGAATTATGCATAATTCTAATGTCATGCCAAACACCCCAAGAGTTTTTGAACGTGTGCGGCACTTGATGGCGAGTAAACTTAGCTTGTATTGCAAGTCAAGTTATTCATTCTGAACACCTGATTCAGTTATTTTTCATCATTACCTTGGTATGCTGTTCTCGAAATGAAATGATGCGTAATTCCCATTCTTACTCATAACAAATACACAATTCAATCAAAGTCGGTGGAAATAATTGTGAGTAATTGATTAAAAAACAATATTTTCAGTAAAACGTGACACCCTGTCACTCGGTAATGAAGCAAGTTAGGACACACGGTCCTAT
>WOGR01003205.1:361-16198 GCA_015342045.1 Leptinotarsa lineolata
ACCTGAAAAGATTTCACAGTGAAATAAAATACGAGTGAAAAAAAATTGAACAACTGAACATAATTTAGTATAATTAAAAATTAAGCGATTTCAATACACGTTACTTCACGACGTTTCGATTGTTAGTATCCACAGTCATCACCCGAAGATGATTGAGGATACTAACAATCGAAACGTCGTGAAGTAACGTGGTTTGAAATCTCTTAATTTTTAATTATACTAATTTATTTTTATTTGTTCAATTTTTTTTCACTCTTATTTTATTTCACTGTGAATTCTTTTCAGGTTTTTTGCTTAATATTTTTGCCATTTTTAACTAATCTTTCAATTTTCAATTATATTGTTTATTTCAGGGATTTCAAATCATTTTATATAATATTAGACAATAGAAGTCCGAACTGATGAAATTTACTGGAGTTTTATCCCAACACTACAATACCTCGACACATGTTTCAATCACCAAGTGATCATCTTCATGATTGAAATACGTGTCGCGGTATTAAAAATAATGGTTTGGTGTTGGGATGAAGCTCCAGTAAGATTCATTACTACACCAAAAGTTTCAATCAGTGTATCACAAGTGCATATGGATGTAATTAGAATTAAGGCCCTACATTCACCAAAAAGACAAATGTAGATACCTACCGTCAAATGTGCCATAGTAGATGTGTGTGTGTGTGAGTGTGTGTGTGTGTGTGTGAGTGTGTGTGTGTGTGTGTGGGAAAACAAATAATTGAATACAAGAGTTCAGACAAATTTTTAGAGATATACCTGGTTAGCAATCCAAAGTTTAAAGAACAAATACACAATCTTACTAAGAAACTGGCATCTGGGTGCACTGATGCTAAATCTGTTTGTTTTGATTTTATAGTAGATTCCTATTTGAGGTATGACATTTTTTTTGGGGTGCATGTAATAATAAACTCTTCAAGTCAAGTTCAGATTCCAGGAGCGTGCAATTAGAATCTTTTGTAGAGAATATGGGGGAAAACATGTATACCTTTATTCATGTTCATAAAATATCAGATACTAATGCTTGCTTCAATGCCTATATTAGACAATGTTTTCATAATCTATAAAAATAAAGTTATTATCAAAGGAACTACATTTGCTTCAGTACTTATCCAAATAATCTGAAACCCCCTATCGCCACAACCAAACCAGTCGATTATTTGCTATATAATGGGGGAAATATGCAGAATAAGATAATAAATGAAATCAAAGAGAGAGAAGCCACATTTTCAAAAATAAAAGAAAAAACTACTCAGTAGAATACTTTCTCCTCAGTTCTATGATAATGAATTTTAATGTCCGATTCTCATTATTTTGTTTCTCTTTTTATTCTAGGTAGGTGTAAAAATATTCATTCATAATGAGTTTGTCCTGTACTTTCATTAATTATAGACATATCGGTATTAGTTTTGATCAATTTATTATTTAACCAATTTTTTTATATATATGTATTTCCATACAAACGTTTGTCAACAAGAACTGTTCTCGTAATTTAAATGTGTATAATAGACATGTAAGCATAAGAAACACCAGCAACCAAGTTATAAGTAGATTTGTTCCTGTCTACCAGTGGTGACTGACTAGCCTGCCAACCTGATAACCAGGATTTAAAATTTTACATCGATTTTATAAACTTAGATTCATATTCATCAATAAAAAGTATTATCTACTACATGATTATACCTTAACATTTGGCAAATTGGAAGCTATGATATGTGTTGTACTTGAAACTTGATAACCATGAAACAAACCTCCATGGGCAGCCATGAGATCTTTCAGTTCATTCATGGGTGGTTTTGTGAGACCATTAACATGGATGGCAATTCCTTCAAAAATGTTAGAGACTTGTTTAACTTCAGACTCCCGAAATTGCTCTAGAAGTTTGGCTCGTTTTGCTTCCATATACCCACCCTGAAAAGTTATGAAGGCTTTTAGATTAATTTCTGAATTCAAAATTCAGATAAGCATATACCCAATCTCCAAATCCCATTTCTTCATCTTCAGTCTTTTTATTTTTTTTCTTCCTTAGACCGAGTTCCTCCCTAACCATAATAAATGTTTGAATATTCCGACCAATCTGGAATTTCAGAATTCGTTTTCAATTCAAAAATTTAAAATTCGAATATCATAATAAACAATGAAGTGGGCGTGACGTCACTTTTGCATATATTCAACCTGCGGATCACAAAACGTCTTGGCATTGTCTATAAATCTATAGACAATGGTCTTGGCGTAGTAATAGCATTCTACCGTTGTCTATAAATTTATAGACAATGATTCTACTGTAGTCACAGATTAAATACCTGTGACCTTGGTCACTGCGTCACATCCAACGCTTATAGACATAATCGTTGCGTCACATCATCATGTGACAAATCAAATCCAAAAATTTTCAAATGGATATATGCAACACCTAAAACATCGTGACATGTTATGGAATAGACCGATACTTGATAAAAATCCATAACGTATTCAAGAAACATTTTATGGTGAGATTTTCACTTGACAGTTTTAGAAAAAAAGCAACACGTGTTTCGCTATACAATGCCTTCTTCAGGCGGATCTTAACACGCCTTAAGAATATTGTATATGAAGTTAAGTGTGTGAGTGACGTAAATGCCAAGACGTGAATCTTCATCTTTTTTAGTTGTCCACCTTTTTATTGCCATTCAATTTTTTTTATAAGTCACTACAATAAACAAGACAAACACCTAAAACCTCCAAACTTCAAAAACAAGATTATCACATGATATTTTATATTCCTTCGAACTAAGGTACCTTAAATTTCGTAATAGATATCGCAATTTAGTAGGTTTTCAAGTGTGCAAGCACCATGTTACTGTTCGGATTTTTTGAAAGATACTGTTTAGCAAATCATTAAATCACACGTCTTGGTGAATGAAATATTTAAACTAATTGTCAAATGATGAGTTTCGAAATAATGCAAAATTTTCATCGAAAAATGATCTGTTCAATTTGATTTCTCTTCGATTGAAAAAGCAAGGGAAATTCATACACGAAAAACTCAGAATATGCAAACCGCAGTAACGTATTTCTGGCTGATTAGCTATCGTCCAACGACATAACGATTAAGGTTATGTCGATGCTGTCGTCAGTACGGTATAGCCATGTGCAAGATTGGACAACATTTGGTTGCAGAGGTTTCCTGAATGAAATCACAAACTGCTCTGGCTTCTGTTGATGACACCGTGCATTCGTGCTATCTCTGCAACCAAGTGTTGCCTAACCTTGCACTTGTCTATGCCATCCTGATGACAGCTAATGGACCAGAAACACGTGTCTGCGATTGGTATATTTTCCGAGTTCTTCGTTCATGAATTTTCCCTGCTTTTGATTATATCAAGTCAACTCGCCAAATTCACATCTACATCATATACTGGACCCGGATATCATGCACGTAGCTGAAGCTGCACCCTGCTTTTGATCATATCAAATCAACTCGAAGCACTCCCGCAAGCACGTTTTTCTGTCTACTTAGCCTTCATCAGTATGATTTGCAGCAAAATTTATTCACATTCTTGGAGAGTTTCGTCCAAGTTGTCAACCTACATTTTTCATAAAAGACCTCTATCGCTTCAATGGCCCTAATTTTTTTATAATTGTGTTTGAGAATTGAAAATATATGCATAATATAAATTAGTTCATTTCTGTTTGTTCTGTTGGTTGCATAAACTGCTAGATTTGTTACCTTAGACAAGAGAAGATAGAGGACACGTAACTAGCAATCTGAGCAAGCGTAATAAGCTGTGCCTAAGTTATCGATCGTCCGCCATTAGATTGGTGACTAAAGCTTGTGTGACACCACGACTATTTTAGCCAATTTTTATATGATTTATAACTGAAAAAAAATTTGATAGGTAGTTTATTGCAATGGTTTTTTTGTGCTGCATACCAGTGTAGAAGTAGTAGTAACAAAAATGAACCAGATATTACGTTTCATAGGTAAGTAAAAAAGCATTAATTAATAGTTGTTTTGCTTCATCATATTTTAAATTGTTATCTACTATTAATCAATTTCGTATCTATATAATATACGTGTCCCAATGCCGGAATCATAATTATTACCAGTATGGCTTAATGCGCCTGAATGGAAGCAAAAGCCAACAACATGTAGAGAGAATTATTACCAGTTGAGTTTGTTTATTTTATGTTTACATTCAAGTTTTGATGATTAATCGGCTTCAAATCATCAGATAAGCTATAATTCCCAGAGGCGTGTGGTATGATAATTTTCATGGACGTTAATATATATAATATATGATACTTTTGATTTTTTATTATTGTGAATGCTTGTATTACGTTTTCTTTTTCAAATAATCAACTTAATTTTGGTTGTTTTTTTAGATTTCCTGCGGATCCTGTAAAAAAATTCTCGGGTTCAGGCAATGAAACTTGAAAATTGGACGCCGTCACCAAATTATAGATTATATTCAAAGCATTTTGAAAAACAGTTTTTCCATCAAACCGATTTTAAAAGACGTCTACTAAATTCAGCAGTCCCTACTATATTCCTAGAATTGCCAAATTACATGCAGCCAAAGAAGGTAAGTACATTCTTACAGATTCCTAATTATTGTAATTTCATAAAATTACCAAAATATACAAGGTGGGGTACCACTATAGGTATAATATAATAATAATTGTTTTATTCGACGAATTACCTATTGTCTTTGTATAAATAAAAATATTTTTGAAATACACGCATTTAAAACTAAATCCACTTTGAAAATGATATGTACATAATATTCTTCTTAAAAAATATTTTTGCAGACAGTGAAAAGAAAAGCATTGCACCTAGAGGCTGTGCCAGGTACTTCAACTTCACATAGTATCCAAGCAAAGAAGAAATTTCCCGAAAAAAAAAGACGAAGAAGAAATCATTTCAATGAGGTGCAAAAGAACAAAGAAAAAACAAGAACAATGAAAGTTCTAAAGCAGAAGCTTGAAAGATACAAAAAAAGTTATTTCGTTAAAATCACTTGTTAGAGTTGAATAAGAAAAATTTGATATCCTCTTAGAACAAAGTGATGTTTGATAGTATTCCTTTTGTATTACTAAGGAACTGCAAAAGCGCAAATTAAAAAAAAAAGTAAATACTCACCTGAGCTGCTCAACTTCGCTATCGTTTTTTTTTACCCAATTTCTTATATTCCTCAATAGCACAAAAATCTCGAGGAGGGCTAATATATCCTTCACAGGATGTTATGAATATTTATGAAAAGTCTAAACATTTTATTAGATTGTATGAGAAAATATGCAAAAAGAGTGGTTTTATAGATATTTAAAAAAATAAAATTCTGCATCAGGCCATTGAGTCAAACCATTTTTCTTGTTTAAAAGACCACGCAGCTGAGAAAAACAACAGCCATATTTACTTTTTAACTCAGGCAATAATCTTAAAATATTTGAATATAAGAATTTATTTCATTACTAAACAAATATCGAAAGTTAAGGATCCCGTACCCCAACAATATACAAGATTGACCTTATTCAAGGGCCAGTAATATACTTCAGCTATACTTAAGTTATAATACACATCAGCTATACTTAAGTTAGGTATATATTTTTAGTTTAGTTCATTTAGAAGAGAGTTTGGTTGGTTAACAGGATCAATTTTTTCTTAAAAAAACAATTGTTTTCTTGCCGAAGTTTAGAATTCAATAAAATTCTTTTGCAGGGCTCGAAAAGTAGTTTCTTCGTGTTAATATTACTATATCAAGAGATTTTCGTTTGTTTCATGTCGTATTATGTTGGTGGTGTCGCGAAGTTGTTGCAATGTTTTTTAAATGTATCTAATATATCTGATGGTTTTTAAAATAGTGATATTAACACGAAGAAACTACTTTTCGAGCCCTGAAGAAGAATTTAATCAAACTCGAAACGCCGGCAAGAAAACTGTTTTTTAAGAAAAAATTGATCCTTTTCTTCAGAAAAATTATTGGATCACTAAATTAGTTAACTTAGCTTATTCAATTAAAATTATGAATCAATGAGTTTAGTATTAATTACTACTTATTATATTTTATTATTTTGTAACAGGTTTATTATAAATTATGTAATTTATCTAGAAATGAAAAAAATATTATTATCAACAACATACATCAGAGTTGAATAAAAACTTCACATTCAGTGGATTTCATTGATTGTTTCTTCCTGCTTATTTCCAACATAATGTTACGCCTCTGGTCAAACCGCAGTGGTGCCTGAACGGAACACGGCGCTTGTCACATCACGAGTACTCTCCTCTTGTCTAAGCTTGATACTCAAACTGAATGTTCGTTCAATGATCAATTGAAAATAAGAAACCAATATTCTAATAAATCTATTCATCCCCACAAATAAACATTGAACAGTAGCCCTGTGAAATGGGTGAATGGCATAGCATTTGTCAAAAGTATCCCTAGAAATCAAACATGACACACAAAATTCCCTAGAAAGTTAATTTGGCCCATAGAATAGTTGTAAGGAACTTTTTGAAACAAAATTGAGATATGTAGCTGTATTTTTTGTACAAGAATACATAGGAATTTCTACAATTAAAGCGATAGAGGTTTTTCATGAAAAATGTTGGTTGGCAACTTGGAAGAAACTCTCTTGTTGAGTGATATTTTTTCAGTTTTTATAGTTTCAGAATGAAGAAACCGTATTTTCCAATTGGCAATACATGCGTAGTTCAAAATGTCTGAAAAACTTATTTCAACTCTCGAAATCTTTATCAATTTGTTCAAATTTGAATGACAATTCAATTAAACACTATGGTCACTTGTGGAGTTTGGCAGATGCCAAATATTTCGCGTCGAAATTCTGAGTGCCATCTACTGGAAATGATTTTTGCGAATAGAGCAGACAAAAAGCAAAAAGTTATATTTAACCCGTGTCTCTCGACGAATAGTTTGATGAATCTACCCTTCAAACAATTTCAATAAACCGATAGAAAGCAATATCCAACAATACGACGGTGAGTCACAAGCTTCAGTGAAATAATAGAAAATATCAACGTTATGGATTCCATTGAACTACCTGAATCAAAATGCTTTGAGACTGAACCGCTTCGATGAAGAGAAGTATGCCAAAGAATGTAAAATTAAAAAATACAGGAACTAAATTAATATACGAAGTAGTCTATTTCAATCAACATACACCAACAAATGTCATTATGTATCTGATCGACCATTTTGAAATACCTGATATCCACTCACAAAATGTCTGTATTGCATATGTTTGATGGAAATGGAATGAATTAATTATTATAATAATTATTTCCAATCATCTCTCTAGTATTTATACTGAATTTTTCAATAACAGTCCCGCTATAAATGAAAAATTAGAAAACGTTTAATATGAGTTCGAAACATCAATTAAATCGACATAATTTTGGTTATCTTTGATGAAACTCAAAGTAAAATGCATTTGAAATAAATTCCGCTAAGAATATGATGGTCATTTTGCTTAGAAAATATGTATTCGGCCCATCGACTATGGCACCAGTAGCCTATCGTGAGACAGACTTGATGCGCGCGCAACCAAATTATGATGGATTACGTTATGATATGATACTTTATGGATTCTACACATTACGGTTATGATGGAGTACGTATTCTGTACAATACGGTTTCTACGCTTTAGTGATATGATACATTGAGTTTATGATGCAATGTGGATATGATGCATCACGATTATGATCGGTTAACGTTTCTATAAGTACGTTATGACAAAGTACGTTCTGCTGTTTTACGTTATGATAAATTGCGATTATGACGGTTTACGTTTCTCTGCATTACGTATTCTGTATATTACGATTATGATCTTGTACGTTAGGATGCATTGCAATTTCTCCCCTTTGATGTTATGATAGAATACATCATGATGAATCAGATGGACCTGATATTTGATACGTTAATAGATGAGAAGAAACTCGTAGAAAAGTGGGAAAACTGCAAACAAGTGTTTCTGGCTACTTAGCCTTCGTCAGTTCGGTACAGACAAATGTATAGTCAGAAACATATGACTGCGGTTTGCACACAACACACAAGTAATCTGAAATACCAAAATGTGAATTAAGTTTTCTTTCAACTCATGGAAAGAAACGCTCGTGTCCTTTAATATCTCTCACTACCCACTGGTGACTAATATTCCGGATTACGTACATAAAGTGAGAAACCTATACACAGTGCTGCCAACCGTACGGTAATTACCGTACATGTACGGTATTTTAACATCAAATACGGTATTCGGTCCTGACATCGTTACCGCACGTAATTGTACGGTAATTAAAAAAACTGAAGAATTATATTATGGTGTACATCTGTACATCCTGTACGTCGGTATACATTTTCGAAGATTCTTCGGCAGATGCGCCATCTATCATGCTTCAGCAGTAGTAGACATCGTAAGTATTCGATAATAATTTGTAGCAATCAATATTTCTAGCTATGGTGGCTGAACCTATAGGCACCTGTAGGCGAAGAGATTTCTGTAGGTTGAACGAGCCATCATAGTGACCTGTTGAAAGTTTAATGCCATACCGTTTTACTAGACAGTTACATATTTCTAATATTTTTTTATAATATATTTTTTCTTGATTATCATTTTTTATGTACTCCATATGTATTTTTTTGCTATATTATCGATGTTTTTTTATTCAAAATAAATAAATGACTTTTTGTTTTTCTTTCATTTCAAAAATTTTATAGATCGAAAGTACTACTTATTTAAAAACTATTAAAGTCGCTAATATATGGATTTTTTATGTGTACGGTAATTTGATTCAAAATACGGTAATTTCTCTCGGTAAGTACGGTCCTGCAGATCTTCGAGGTTGGCAGCAGTGATCGCGCGTAAAGAAGTTTTACTTCAATAAAATTCGATAATACGTCCTTAGATGTTCCACTGTCCCGAAACTTCATAATGGAAAATCCACAACGTCCCCTGGACTATAATGAGTACTCGGCTATATATTCACCAAGATGACACATATAATGAATGGAATTGAAACTACGAAGTAAAGAGACACAAGTGGGGAATATCTGGGGAATTTAACTGATCCAGAACCAACAATAGAAAAGAATAAAAAATGCGAAGATTCCACTAATGTTTTGGAGATGCACAGACAGACAGATTTGGGAGCTGAAACCAAATACATTACATTCTGACACAGTGAGAACAGGCATATAAGGTCCTACGGCCATAGATGAAACAAGCAACCGGTATAAACAAACTGGGTGCGATAATTGGCTCGTTTGGGAGTAATGAAAGCAATGAGAATTATCCTAACAGAAGGTTTGAAAAGACTCTTCAATCTAACCGCTCTATATATTAAAATGACGGAGGAAGCAATATAAACTTCGGATTATGTGAACCAACCAATAACATACATGTTCATAGGTGTCATGACACCGAAGTTCCTTTTGACACAAATTTCAATGTTGAAGTCACAAACCATGAAAAGTGGATGATGTAACAGACCCATTACAAAGGGTCCGACAGAGTAAAGAACTGAAGAAAAGCTTCAATAGAGCAGGGATTTTATTGGAAAAATCACAGAATTACTTACAGAACATTGTTCATAGATAAAATATGGCTGTGTAACTGAGGCGAATCTGAGGCACGGGCTTACAAGGGACAGGCAATTTATGCACAATCAAAATCAAGTTTAGCACAATAAAAAAAATATCAAACAAAAAACCTGTAAGAACTAGTACCAGAAAACAGATTGTTGTAATCGATGTCATGGAATTGCAGTGGAAATTTTAAAAAATGGACAAATCATACGCCTCCCAAGAAGCAAATAAAAATGGCAAAAAACGTAGATACTGTGTTTCTTGCTCCTCTTCTTGGCAAACTGGACATCTTCAAAGGTCGCTGCAGACACCAGGCCACGGTACAGTTGAATATTCAACCTCTGTACTTGTGTAAGTATGCCAACGAGTCCCCCGTACATTGCGTTCTCCTACAACGTACTAGACGTTCGTTAGTCTGGGTCATCGGAAAGATTGACGATGTAAATTTGAGTATTTGAAAAATGTCGGTGGTGCAAACTAAATTTGACATAGAGTAACTGAGTGGGAGTGGGCAGTCTAGACTGGCCCGAAGTTTTCGTATAGCACATCCGAACATCCGATCATTCGAGTTCGTTCGGTTGAATGTGCGACGGTCAGACAAGTCTCGATTCCTCGTAACTGAAGCACATCGCATTGCCGGAATACCACCGACGGAAACAAACATAAAATAGTATATTCCTGATAATGTTCATTAAGTAAATTCATGGAAAATTGTCCGTTATTGAGTGTGTGAATTGGCGCCGTACGGAGAGTTGTCGGTCGGCACAGTGGCTAGCTAGCTGGCAAACCGGCTGTGCAGCGTTTTTCCGAAGTCCCAGATATATACAAAATTAACCAAAGCTAGCGCTTTTCAGTCCTTTACGTCATGCGGCAGCTGTACGTGTGATGTGATGTGTCATGTGGAGTGAGTGAAAACGTCGACAAGGTTGAATTACATGTTTCTGCTGGTGGAGTTAGACACAGGTAAATGAAACGTATCATGGAATCATGGCGGCATACTTGTGCGATTATTCAAAGAATTTTCGAGTAGTAGCGACGGATCGTTTCTCGGTTAATCAACAGGCGTACGCAGGGCCGGCAGACCCAGTAAGCGCTAAGGGCGTTAAATTTTGGGGCGGCAAAAGGAGGGCCGATAACCATAATCCAGTTCAGTTTTTAAAAATTTATTCGTATTGAGAGAATAGATGCAAACTTATTTTCTAACACATAGGGACCTACCTACCTATATAGTACACACAAAAATCCTTCTTTTTTCATGACGTTCAATAAATAATTTCTGTTTTCATAAATATTGTTTGAATGGCACAAAGTACTTAAGGTGTGTAAAATCTGTTTTCTGTTTTTGATTTTTCTTGTATCTTATCAATTTTTTCTTGCTCTTTACCGACCTATATTTTATTCATTTTCAAGAAATCTCATTAACTTCGTGCCCTGAATATGCATTTCACCTTTCACATGGAATTTAAATTTTTCGAAAATATAAGGTGGTTTTTACATAATTTATCCTGAAAAATTGAACAAAAACGCAGGATTTTCAAAGTTCTGCCAATACTCTTAATTTCCGAGAGCTGACATGAAGAAAGGAATATCAATACGAACTATATAATCACTTTAAGGAGTTTGTTTTATTCGTTTGTTTGACAGACTTGATTGTTTCAAGATAATTTCTGTAATTCATTGATTTGAATTTAATTAGTTTTCAATTCGTGTTTCTATATTGTCTGGATTGAAAATATTTCAAACTATTGATTTAGCTCATTTTACCTATATATTCATATGCTCCAAAACTTAAAAGGCAGTTTCTAATACTGATATATCAATATTGCAGTCTAGTGATTATTCCTTGGTTACAATACTCAATACCTATTACTAATATTTAGAAATTACATTCAAGAGTACCTTATTTTCTTATACTTTTAGTGATCAATTTATATTATGAAAGGCTTCCGTTTTAACTTGAAGGGTGTGTTTTTGAAAAAATAACAACTGGAAGTTTCAACCTTCAGACGTTTCTAGAAAAGTCCAGAACATGTGTTTTTCTGTTTCCCACCAATGTGAAATTAACGTTTCGGTTTTATTCATACAATTTTGACATATCCCAGGCGTTGCTTTTCTAATCTTCGTCCTACATTTCTCCAACTACTTTGACACTATTACCATTTTGCCCAGAGTGGCGATTATAGTAGTTTTCACAAATACCCCAAACAAAAGTTTCATGGGGTTAATTTGGTAGTGATCAAGAAGTAACCGTGACGCATTATGTCCATATTCATTGATGATGTTATCAACTAATTTCCGTTTATTTATAGAAAATAGTCGCTATTTCAGAGTATCGTTCGGTCAATCAATTATATCTTTTTTCCATCCAGTAGTGAGTGGTCGCATTATCTTAGTTGATTTTTGATGGCTGTAATAATTTTTCTCTATCATGATGCGATTAATCTGCAGATTTGGATTTACCGGAAAAAGTTGGCTCTGCCGTTTTCAAGAACCTGTGTTCCGCCAGCTTGTGCTGTCACTTTGTTTGATCGATTTTATATTATCATCGAGATTATCATTTTGTCAAATTCTTTTCAGGCGGCCTTTTGAAAATACCAGCTTTCATTTATACAGGGTGTAACATAAGTAAGTTAAAATATTCCAGTGACGTATTCCTAAGACATTTCATGGGAAAAGTTATTTATTTTGATGAGATCCACCACATACTTAGTTTTTGCAATGTTCTCAGCAATTTCACTTAGCGCCCTAAGAGCTAAATAATATGCATTGATATAGAAAATTGTAAATATCTCGAAAACGATCACCTTCAGCGTTGTTGAGAGAGTGTGCCTTTTTTACCTGGAGAAGGTGTGGAAATTAGGTTTTTTCATTAAAAGTACCAAAAATTCACTCTCAAAAAAGTTTGAGCAATTTAAAATAAACAATAACAGCGTACGCAGCGCTCTCTATATGTTACATAAAAACTAATACGAAATTATGATTTCCCACAGCGAAATAACTTATTTTTTGCAGAAGTTATTTTTGAAAAACGAACAAAAAATTCAATACCAACACCTTGTATCTCCGAAACGAAGCATTTCGGGACACAAGTTTATATAGACTTTTTTCTTAAAATTGTCTTAGGAATACGTCACTTGAATATTTTAACATACTTATGTTACACCCTGCATATTGGTATGTGAAGTGAAAACGGTTCTGTTTTAACTGATTTTATCTTTTAAAAATTCCACTGCCTTATGACAACAGCGCTTTTTCACTCCAATTTACAGTTACATTCCTTATTGTATTTTCATTGTATATTTTTCAATATCTTGTACAGTATTGTCTATTAGCGTCATTTTTTCCGTTTTATTTCTTGAAGAATGATGTCCAAAGTAATGTGAAGTTGAGATTCCTTTTTGAATTTGGTTGCTTCCGGTATATCTAAGGACTTTGGATGAAGTCTATTTTGGTACTTTTCGAGGTTCTTTTTCAACTCTGGCCCACCCTCGTCTAGTTTAATCACCTTTTAATTTAGATTCACATATTCATGTAACCAATTTGCCAGGTGTCTACGAAATCGGAGTTCAGCGTGTCGTTGAGTTTTTTATAGTTCCAGAGACGTATGCACTGTAGTTATATGAAAAATGAAACGAAAGCTTGATTTATGAGTTATAATTATCATTCTATTCGATTAGCGAAACCAATTCATTTTCCGCCTGATCTTAAAATTTCCGAACAATTTCGAAACCAAATGGGAATGTGAAAAACTAGTACGTTACGCTGAAAGACTGAATACCTTTTAGTATTCAGTATCATCATTAATGATTTCGAATTCGAGTTGAACGGCCTTGGTTGTAGTATTTACAATCTCTCCTTTTTGTTTCGAGATTTATTTCTGGTAGTGACTTCACAGTCTACTTCTTACCACGATCTAGTAAGCGATAACAGTTTGCGGTATGTGGAAGGCACTTTCTATTTCCAGGTAGAAAATAATTCCGGCTGTTGTCGATATTTTTTGTACAAAGGATGATTATACTTGTTGAAATTGGTGGCCTGACAAGTAGACATACGGTTTCAGAAACCAACCGGTTCATTGACAGACCATTGCCGTCGTGAAGGATTTTTTACAGTGAACGAATATAAGGCCTACAACTGAAACTTGCATTACACACTGTGTGTGTAATGTTAATACGCATTAAGTTGCGAATGGCAATGATTTAATATTCCTCTGTCCACACTGTCAGCTTCAAAATCCAGTTGCGAAAAGTGCGTTGCATTTTTCTTCCAAAGTTTGCAAACTTTGTGTTATCATAGCAGTTAGAATGTTTTCCTGTTGCTCTTGAATGATTTTGTGTAAAATATTCGGGTAGCCGAAAAGAGCAGCCAGAAATACTAATTTCAAGAGCCAAACAGAGTTACAAAAATATTTCACATAATCAGACTTGGCATTTTTTAAGGAAATTAACAATTTAGCTTTGGGTTCTAGAACTCTTGTGAATACTTGTTCTTTGAGAAGCCACCTGACTTCTGTATGATACAGCAGCAGATTTTGCGAACCCATGTCTTCAGACTATTCTGAATAGTCGGGTTTACGAGGCTAGAACTTGCCGGAATAGAGATTTTCTCTTCCTGAAGGATGATCTTTTTTGTTAACGCAATCCTGACATGTACGAAGTGGAGATGTACGAAACAAAGAAGACCCCCGATGTCTCCCTGAATGAAGATTATAATTCTAGGTATCGCACGTTACACGGCAATACCTCATTAATCCTTAGCTCGCCCAAGTTTTGACTTCTGAGGGCTGTCGTTCGTAAGGAAGTGACTGTGAAATGAAAAATAACCCTTTTTTTAGTTTCTTCAGTACACTATTTCAATGTTTTTCTTTCATTGGTTTTAGATCACTAGGCGCTGCGCTTGATCTTTTCAGATAATAGGGGAAAATGAGGTATAGGATATTATTAAATGTGACACCCAATTTCAAGTGAATTGTAATCCTTGACTTTCTCAAAGTTGCAGATTCTATTGTATTATTATTACATAATCTTGACACATTTAAGGAATAGCTCAATGTCTGGAGTAAAACTAAACGCCCACATCTGGATTGCAACGTCAACTGATTGAGAAATGCTCAGTTTGAAATATACTTGTCTCCGTTGCCAAAGATTATAGTTGATTCGTAGAGAATTTAGAACGCTGATGAATTTACGATATGTTTAGACTGAGTTGTCCATCTCGATTGTTATTGAGGTTATGTGGTGAATTGACAATAATTGTTACATTGATCCACAGATTGAACGGGCAAGGAACTTTATCACTGTCCTGCTTCAAATGTACTAAAATTGGAGCGCATGAGGAAATCATAGAAAATTTACCAACTATTCACCAATGAAGCATTGAAATAGTGAATGTTTTCATCACAGAAGAATCTTTTAAGAAAAAAATTTGTAATTTTTTCAGTAGGAGCGGATTTGTGATGACTGGATACGATCGGTGACAAGCTTGAATGTTCTGAAAAAGATTTATAGCTGAAGGGTAAAAAAACAATTTATTTCAATTATATCAAAACAGTGCTCAACCAATACGATTGAATCCCATTATTTTCGTTATGTAAAACTCAGCATATGAAGTGACCTGGTTATCTCATTTTCTGAAGGTTATATTTATGTCCTCACTGCTGACCTTCTGATTGGAGCCTGGGCTGGGTCTTGCTTTCCAAATACTACAGTCTTAGGGTTTAATTGAGAATCTATGTTCTTGACTTTTATTCGCATTTGCTGATTATCTAACTAAGTCCCTAATTCTTTTTTATGTAAAAATGCTTTAACTTCGAAGGTCGGCAATAAATGTTATTTTTCAAATTTACGAAAGAATTGACAATAACGTAATGGTTCATTCCATTTTTCCTCCCATCTTAACATGCATAGTCAATTCAACCATCTTGTTTCCTGTACTAATTTGGATTGTTCATAAATCGCTTGCCTCCTGTCAGCTAGTGCCACATTCGCTAGTTTGCTCTGTCCAAGTTCAAATTTAAATTCAGTTTATTCATTCAAACGACCCATTAGGGTATAGAACATGTCAGGATATAATATCTGAGTACATGTATATAAATATAATAAGACTACGTACATGACTACAAAACAACAAAAAAGAACAGCAATATAAAATATTTGATTAAAAAGTTACATTAAAAATTCATCAATGTTATAAAATAAATTTTCTTGCAGAAAGCGTTTTATGGAGTTTCGAAATTTGAAGTGTG
>WOGR01003206.1:0-16194 GCA_015342045.1 Leptinotarsa lineolata
AAGTACTGGTGATATTTTGACCCCATCTATACATTCCCGAGAGGAAGAGAGGAAGTCCAGGGACACCCTGTATATTCCTTGGACCAGCGTGACCAAAAGTGCTGTAATAACGACTGAATATGTTGGAAATTGAATAAACGGTTTATCGGGATGTCTCTAACATCAGGATCGGAGTGACACCATCCGTCGTCCAACCAAAAAATGGAATGGGATTAACACATCAAGGTCATTAGGACTAGAGGAAAGTGGAAACAATGGTCTCGAATTTAGGACTGATTCAACTTGTGTAAGCAGAGTAGACAGTCCTTCGTAAGTAAAAGAGCCATTTGACATAATTTTCTTCGAGTGATACTTGCAAGAACGAACACCAGCCTCCCAGAGGCCTCCAAAATTTGGTACATGACTGGGATTAAAATTTCATGAAATTCCCTCATTTTTAAAAGTACTAGTAAGAGAAGTTACATTATTTTTCATGAATTCTTCGAATATCTTGATTTCATTATTAGCTGCAACAAAGTTTGAGCCGTTGTCGGAAAAAACCCCTTGAGGTTTCCCTCGCTTAGTCGCAAACCGGCGGACACATGCAATAAATGCTTCGGTCGTCAATCCCGATACCACCTCCAAATAGATCGCTTTCGTGGACAAACATATAAATAAACTCATCCAACATTTTATAAGTTTTGCACCACGACCTTGTATGTGTTCGATAAAAAATGGTCCGGCATAATCAATTCCAACTGAGCTAGAAGGAAAGAGGAAGGAAAGGCTGGTGTGACCCTAGGCTTTGGCAAAATACCCATTTCTTGTGTAAGGGATTTAGGATCTGCCCTGAAACACGTTTCACATATTGGGTGTTTTTGTGAATATGGTACATTCCATAATTGTAACCTACCTCCCACCCTAAGGATACCCGTACTATCAATGAATGGGCTTCTTCGAGCAGGTTTCTGTTTTTAGATAAACAATTATTTTTTCTAAGTTCTTGAATCTTCTTCGAGAATGACTCCCTTTGAGCAATTTTTATGAGTACAGTTGTTGCATCATTCAACTCTCCAGATGTAAGATATTCTTTCTGTGATTTTTTTATCTATTTCAAACACCAAGCTATCACTCTTCGTAAATTACTAAACTGACTCATTCTTTGGATTGGCTGAAATGACTCTAACACTTGTATTGTCTTTACATTCATCCAAATTTCTGGCAATTCGTTATGATTAATTATCGACTCAGGCCAATTGGTTTCATCTAACTGGAGCAGTCTAGCCCATGCCACAATTTTTAAGAGTTCATAAGGTTGCCAGGTAGGACTCCCCTAGACAGGAGATCTGCAGGGTTGTCTTCTGACCGAACATGTCGCCATGTCGCCATCTCCAGTCATTCTACAAGGTGGGGAAGGAGGTTCTTCCAGTTCCCAAAATTTTGACAACTGTTCCTGGATTTCACAGTTCATACCTCGTTTTTCGAAGAACTGGCATGAATTTCCCCAAGCTTATTCGACCAGCGCATAGTGAGTTGTAGAAAATGTTTGCCCCTAACAGTAAATCAATATGTCTCCTTTTTCCAAACTCTGGTCAGCAAGTTTCAAATGATCAGGTATATTCAAATGACAAGTGTTAATAGACTGACTAGGAATTGCATCACTAATGATAGGCACAACCAAACATGGAATTTCGAACTGAAAATTACTACACTTTGACTTTATTTTAACTGTAGATCTTGTGTTTATTTAAGACACAACTTGATTAATGCCAACTATTGCTATATAAACCTGTTCAACTTCCAGATTCAATCTTTCACATAAGTCAACAGTTATCAAACTAACTTGCGACCCATTATCAAGCAAGACCCGACAAGTATGAGAATTACCTTTTGAATAATCACCTCCACCAACACGATCGACAATAATACTTCCCCTTGTGGAACACTATTATATTCTATGAAATTCGATCCAACCAATGATGTGCTAGCTTGTTGATCTGAGATTACCTGTTTTGAACCCTCTACTGACGTTGAATCTGAGATATTGTTTCCAGATTCTGACTGGTTCTCGTAATGTAATAAACTGTTATGTTTACCATTACATTTTTTACAAATACTAGCATTTGTACAACTTCTACTCATATGACCTTTTTTAAAACAGCTCATACATAAGCCTCTGAGTTATAAATAAGACAAAATCTGTATCTAGAATTAGTTTAATATGTCTCTTGAAGATGATCACTTGGTGATCAAAATACGTGTCGAGGTGTAAAAAATAACGGTTTGGTATTGGAATAAACCTCCAGTGAGATTCATTACCAAACCAGAGGTTCAAAACAGTGCATCACAAGTACTAAAATACCGGCTTGAAGAAAAAATTTAATAAAGACTGACAAAATTTTATTTCAAAATCAGCTGATAGTGAGTAACGCACGAATGTTTTTGTTATTTGTTATCAACAGAAAAATCAAAGAATTAATTAATTAATCAATGTTCTAATGATTGTGGAATTTATATTTAAACATTTTTTATTAATATTTCTAGATCTTTAGTAATATATTGCAATAACTAGCTGAGATTTTTACATGAGAGATCATTTCCGTACGGTCACAGAGGTTCAATAATTTTTAAAACCAAGAAAGAAAAACTAGCATTGATGTGAGCTAGGGATTTTAATGTGAATTTTGCAAAACACGGATCAATGCCATTGATTACGTTCCGTTAAGAAGAATTTAAATTTTAAATTAGCAACAATCCAAGATAACCTACTACCAGATATAGAACAACAATAGTTGCTGTATTTATTATATATCTTGATAATATTATGCCCAATACTTTTGTAACATACTTCAGTTATCATCGACCAATTGTCACATACCTACCGTCAGATGCAACACCGAATATAACTATTACCGAAGTCACTGATTGAAAGAACTGAGTTGTCACAATTCGAAATGAATGTTTGAAATGTTAATTTTTGTATTCAATGTAAATAAATTTTTATTGAATGAACAATAATCATTTTCCTGTCTTAATGTGTTTTTTATGCATATTACTTGTACAAATTATTTTCGATGTTTCACATTCGCCAGGCGTCCTGTGATGGCTCACAATTTTTTATATTACTGTATTGAAATTTTATTATAATTTTTGTACACCCACCTGTGATTTCATTTCATTATATTACTGTATCGAAAATTCATCATAATTCTCATAGACCTATTTAAAATTAATTTCATGTTTATGTATTGTTATAACGAAACAAGTACTTGGGAACTTATCGAGTTATTGTTTTATTCATTTACTAATTATTCCAAAATGTATTTGTATTTTGAATTCTGTACAGCTATCTGTTGAGTAAATAAAGTTATATTATTATTATTATTATTATATTAAGGACTGTCTGGTAATACCGACTGTGGTGATAAAGGTATATAAGGGTGTATATTGTTAATTATTTCAGTTAATTTTATTCGTTTGAAAATGTCCTTGTAGGACGAAACTGCAGTAACCACTCACAAGTACAAATGGTACTGAAATATAGGAAGTTTCAAATCTCATTTTTCATGATGATCTCCTACCAAGTAGTAAAGATAAAAATTTTTTTGGTTCACATTCAATTTTTCGGTATTGAACATTTTTTTTTTGGATTTATGTATGTGCAGCTTTTGTAGGGAATTGAATTTACTACAAAAAAGATTTTTGACCAAACACTCTTCAATCAACAGTTTTTTGAGTTGTAGATCTGGAAAGGTGAATGTTAATAATAATTGAAATTTTCTTGAAATTGTGAATTTTCAATCTTACAGTGAATATTATGTACAATAGAAGTTGTGAAGTTATAAAATTATTATTTATAGACTATAATTTCTCTTCAGTGAATAAATATAAAGGTCAATGTATAAATCGATGAGTGATAAACAAATGAGTTCTTCTGACGAATACCAGAACTGAGTGCCAATTGTTTTGACGCTACTTCTGAAATTTTCTTATTGATTTTTTTGTATTCCAATAAATTTTAAAATATTTCTAAATCTTGTCGAGGAGCTTGAGTTGACAAAGGCGCACAATATCATAGTTATACATACAATATTGTTATAAAAACACAAATATCATGAAGTCTTTGGCTTTCTACTCTGCTAAGGAAAAATTGTTCCTGGAACAGGACAATTTTCAAGCAATGAATGGCTTTCGAAAGCCATCGTGCATGTTGTGTCGGTCCAAGAGCTTTAAAAGTAGTATTTTCCGTAGAACGGTTTCCCAAATATACTAACGCTAATTCGAATAAAACTAGAAGAAGTTTGAAAATCATAATATGCGTGGAAATTTTCAATGTTGAATCAAAAAATTCCAATTCACATTATAATCACCGAATTATAAGATTCACCTTTCTAACTCTGTTGATTGGGGAGTGTTTGCTAGAAAAATTTTTATAGCAATTTCAATTTCCTATGAAAGCTTTATACTCATTTTGTCTAAGAAGTTTTCTTAATACCGAAAAATCGAGTTGAAACCGAAAAAAAATTTTTCCTGTGTTATTTGAATGAGTTGAGCCTCTGTTTGACTTCGAAAAATTCCAAGGGAAATGTTCTCT
This sequence comes from Leptinotarsa lineolata, assembly GCA_015342045.1. Lineage (NCBI taxonomy): Eukaryota > Metazoa > Arthropoda > Insecta > Coleoptera > Chrysomelidae > Leptinotarsa > Leptinotarsa lineolata. The sequence goes on from WOGR01003206.1 coordinate 4,574, forward strand.
TTTTTCTATAAATTGTCAGATTTTCAGGTAGGACTGAGAAAACAAATCTCCTGAAAATGAAACACCCTAGGCTACATCCATCAATTCAATCACATCATTGCTCACTAGATTGTCGTAACCCTTACCAAGCGAGTACAAAACATGGGTCTAATTATATTGTCCCATTTCTATGAGTTTCCTTCATGAATCCTTTGGTAGTCAGGTGGGCTTGTGTTAGCTCTGAAATGCGTTTATGAGAGGCCTGATCCTTCTTATTATAGTCTTCAGATTCATCGGTTGAACTATATATTCTTGGAGTTCCTTTGAAAGAGAGTCCATCAGTTGTAATATTTCAAGTTTATCAGAATTAATGTACTATCTACCAAGGATCTACTTTGGAGTGGACTCTTCATAAACTGGTCCGAAAATTATATCAATTGAATTGTCTGTAGCCCAGTGTTTCATGATATATTTGTGTGATATTGGCGGATATTGTTCCAGGTACTCCATCATACTCCCTCTGAAAATTGTTCTATGACGGTGATGGTGACTCGTGGAATACCTTATTGAAATCATCCCCCTTTTCTGTTTCAACAACATCTTCAAGTGGTAGGAATTGTGTTTCTCCGAATTCTCGAGATCGATTGAATGGTTTCGTCTTCATCTCCTTCTCCTGTTTCTCCTCCTCCTTCTTTTCCTCCTCCTTCTTGACACCACGTCTCAGAGAATTTAACTATACCAATTAGTGGTCTAGATTTAGGTTGAAAACACTTGTGCAACGACTAATCCTCGTCAGAATTTTCCAATTTCAGAACTTGATACTTTTTTACGCCTTTTAAAAATTTCGTTAATTTGGTTTTTGCGCACAATATCGACTTCTTTGCTGAGCAGTTTCATATTTACAGATAACGTTTCCGTCTCTATTCACATATATTTATGTACTTGTCGATATCGCCCCGTATTCAGCTCACATTCTTGATCATGATAAAACTTCCATACTTGTCGAACGTACATTCTGCACACATGCGCTTATAGTCCTTGAATGTGACATCTGGCCATACATGTTCATCGAATATATTCTTCAAATTTATTTTGTATTGCTGGAACGAAACAATCATATTGCAATCTTTTCGTATTAGTTGTTTGAGTATCTCGTATATTATGTCGTAACATAATTTCGCTAATTTTCAGCTGACCATCGCAGGCTACATCGTCGAATATGCATATGGGATAATGTGGGATTTCGTTTAGCCGCCTCCGGACCCAAAATTTCTTATTGTTGTGAAGTTATCCACATCCACAGAGTACACCGAGAAAAAAAATTTTGAACTATTATTTTTTCATTTAACGACTTTGTTCACCTACCATTTGTTGAAATGATACGCTTGTTGACTGACTTAGTGAAAAACAAGAATCGCCCTCGCTTTTAAGCCGTCTGAAGGGGTAGAAATGGAGTGGAAACTTCAAAAAATCGTATCATCGAAAATTGAATTTGTACACCTACAAGATTGAGATATGTTATTCCTGATGACCGAATCGACAAGAAAAACGTCACGCCCTAGTTTTACAGGCCGTCTGAAGGGGGGGAAATTTGGGTGAAAATTTTGAAAAATTCGTAACGTGAAAAGCTGACTTTGTACACCTATCAAACTGAAATATGTTATCCCTGATGACCAAATCGACAAGAAAAGTATCACGTCATAGTTTTACAGGCCGTCTGAGGGGGTGGAAACGGGGTGGAAACTTCAAAAAATCGTATCATCGAAAATTGAATTTGCACACCTACAAGATTGGGATATTTTATTCCTGATGACCAAATCTATAAGAAAAACATCACGCCATAGTTTTACAGGCCGTCTGAGGGGGTGGAAACTTCAATAAATCGTATCATTGAAAATTGAATCTGTAAACCTTTAAGATTGAGATATGTTATCCCTGATGGCCAAATCGACCAGAAAAACATCACGTCATAGTTTTACAGGCCGTCTGAGGGGGTGGAATTGGAGTGGAAACTTAAAAAAATCGTATCATCGAAAATTGAATTTGTACACCTACAATATTGAGATATGTTATTCCTGATGACCAAATCTATGAGAAAAACATCACGCCATACTTCTACAGGCTGTCTGAGGTGGTGAAAATGGGGTAGGAACTTCAAAATATCATATCATCGAAAATTGAATTTGTACACCTACAAGATTGAGATATGTTTTCCCTGATGGCCAAATCGACAAGAAAAACATCACGTCATAGTTTTATAGGCCGTCTGAGGGGGTGGATATTTTGAAAAAATCGAAACATGAAAAATCGGCTTTGTACACCTATGAAACTAAGATATGTTATTGCTGACGATCGAACCGACGAGAAAAATATGACGTCATAGTTTTACAGGTCGTCTGACAGGGTGGAATGTACATATTTGTAAGATTCAGATACTCCTGGTAACGGATTCAACAAAAAACACCGTGTTATAGTTTTTGACTATGAGGAGGTGGAAATGGAGTGGAAACTTTCATATGATATCAATTGTATAATGATGGATTTCATTCGATTGAAAGTTTGTGATGTGTGTGTTTTTTGAATGAGTTGATAAAAGCACGTTTCATAAAATATTTCACACTATCAATTGATTAGAAACAATTTTAAATTCTCATAAGATCGATTCACTGAGTTGTGGTATTTTCTATTCATTTTCGGTTCTGAATAAAGTCTGACAGAATTTCACAAATGTTCAGTTTGAAAGGGTTTCATTTTCAGGGAGGAAAAATTTTCGAGAAAAAAATTTTTGGCTTTGAAAGATTTCCACTTTTTTTTGTATACGGATGAAGCCAAAAGCCAGAAACCTTCTTTTTCAAAACTGTATTATGCTGATAGGGCACAAATTTTCCAATTTCAGATATCTTGCCTCAAATAAAACGATAAAAAGTTTCAAAAAATGTATTATTGAGAAACGTAACATATGCAAATGATGAAAACTCAACATGTAGTCACATTATCTACTGAAACAATAAAAGAAACAGAATGACATAAAATATATTTCCAAAAATAACTCAACACATATAACTTTCTAAAAAAGGAACTACTTGGGAATAATTATTAACAAAAATAAAATGAAGAAATGAATGAGTTATGTTTTAGACCACGAAAAAATATATAAAATATCAACTAATGGGTATACGAAATAAAAAATCCCATTCTAGATATAAGTAACAATAGAATATAAAATTTTACATAAATCACAGTTTCCATCTCTAAACAAGGAACATCTACTGTGAAACTTTCTCTTACATACTGAACATATTTTCATTTCTTCAGTAACGGAACATATTTCTGAAACATCCTCTGAACTTATCAACAGTTCCATTTTAATTTTTTTTCTGAATAGGATAATATCTATTGGGGTCGAAAATGATACTTTCAAAGCATATTGCTGGCAGAAATGAATAATAAATACTCCATACAATTTTCGATGATATGATATTTTGAAGTTTCCACCCCATTTTCACCTCCTCAGACGGCCTGTATAACTATGGCGTGATGTTTTTCTTGTCGATTTGGTGATCAGGAAAAACATATCTCAGTTTGACAGGTGTACAAAGTCAATTTTCCATGTTACAAATTTTTCAAAATTTCCATCCTATTTTACCCCCTCAGACGGCCTGTGGAACTAGGGCGTGACGTTTTTCTTGGATTCGGTCATCAGGAATAACATATCTCAATCTTGTAGGTGAACAAATTCAATTTTCGATGATACGATTTTTTGAAATTTCCACCCCATTTCCACTCTCTCAGATGGCCTGTGAAACTATGGCGTGACGTTTTTCTTGTCAATTCGGTCATCAGGATTAACATATTTCAGTTTGATAGGTGTACACAGTCGATATTTCATGTTACAAATTTTTCAAAATTTCTACCCCATTTTTTCCCATCAGACCACCTTCAAAACCAAGGCGTGACGTTTTTCTCGTTGATCTTATCATCTGGAATAACATATCTCAATCTAGTAGGTGTACAAATTCAATTTTCGATGATACGATTCTTTGAAGTTTCCACCCCATTTCCACCTCCTCAGACGGCCTGTGAAACTATGGCGTGATGTTTTTCTCATAGATTTGTTCATCAAGAATAACATATCTCAATCTTGTAGGTGTACAGATTCAATTTTCGATGATACGATTTTTTTTTAAGTTTCCACTCCCTCAGACGGCCTGTGAAACTATGGCGTGATGTTTTTCTCATAGATTTGGTCATCAGGTATAACATAAATCAGTTTGATAGGTGTTCAAAGTCAATTTTTCATGTTACACATTTTGTAAATATTTCCACCCCATTTGCGCCCCTTCAGACAGCTCAAAAGCTAGGGCGGTTTCTTTTTTTCACTAAGTCAGTCAACTAGCATATCATATTGAAAAATGGTAGATGTACAAAGTCGTTGTCTTGAAATAGGAAATAACCGACTGCAATATCTCTCGAAGCAACTGATACGTGGGTTGATACAGCAACAGTACATGTAAACATTTCAAAATTTTGCTAAATTTTTACACCCTGATGGGCCACATATGATGTCGCGAAAAGAATCGGGCATCAACTTGCCGTGTGTATTCCGATACTTGACACCATCATCCAAGTAGTCCAAGTCGTCTATGGGTAATATTCTGATCGGCAGCTGGGAGATTCACTTCAATATGTAGAGTTCACATCGACGTCATTTATCATTCCTAATGTCTTAGTTTTCAGGTGTGTATATACGCCTAAAAAAGCTATTGTGTAGCGGAACACGTGTTGCGTTTTTGTAAAACTATCAGGTGAAGTGTTACTTGAGTACGTTATAAACTTCCATCAAGTATCGGCCGATTCTATCTCACATTCCTAATGTTCATTTATCACGGAAAAGGTGTCGTCAGTTCGCTAATCATTGACCTATCACACTTTTACACTTTTTACACTTTTCTGCCTATCAGTATTGCCGTTCTGGTTCGAAATTACGATAACATCTTGCACGAGGTGATCTTGGTATTGATCCCTCAGACTCAGCTTGTAAACAGTACGACTTGACATATTCACAGGATTCATCTCTTGAAGCTAGACATCGAGACGATGAAGTTCTGGAAGACAAGGCGAGGCAGCAAGTGAAATCTAAAGACGCAACACTCATCGAGAAAGCGAGCGCCTTATTCGTCACCGGAGTGATGAAGTCTAAACGCAAATCAGAAATTCGAAAATTGAAGAGTGTGCTAGTTAACTGAAAATAACACAGTTTCGTGGAGTCTTTATGCGAGACGCGTTGCCAGCTTATGGTTCTAGGCAGCGAGAATGTGCTGTATTGAATTAGGATTCTCAATTGAATTCAGGCACTCATTGGGTAGCTTATAATAAAAAATATAATGCTGTACAATATTTCGATAGCTTTGATAATCTCAAACCTTCAAGAGAATTGGTTCCATATTTTGGAAGGGGTATAACAATCACATATAATGATCAGTATCAAAATAAATCACAATCAAAACAACTGTGGATATCTGCCTCAAGTTTTAACTATGTCTGCGACTGAAAACGAAATGCTATAACCAAAATGCCTGACAGATTTCACCGATGCTGAACTGAAAGTTTTGTCAATTTGATAAGACATAGACTGGAAATAATTGAATATGTATAGGTTACCAATTGACTACAAACTTGGATTGATTACTTCGCAGATTCGTTTACCATGTTTCATCCATTAACTACATGAGGTTCCTACATCATCTACGTCATCGCTACAAAAAGCAATGTATTATGGTCCTATTAGCTCACAAAAAGAATGTTTTTATTGTAAAAATAAATAATTTTATTATATGAATAATCATTATTTAAGTTGTGTACATAAAGAAAATATATCCATCATGTCTGATATATTAACTTCAACTAGTCACTCTTCAATACTTAGTATTGATTTCAATCCGCACTTTCGATTGAATTCCAATTCAGAATACAGTTTAGCTTTTCTCAGTTTCCATCCGAACAACAGTATACCGAACATTGAAGAAGACACGAATTTATATTATTACGAATATGGTGACACGACTTAGTAAAAAAAGATCGATATCCCTGCTGGATCCTACGGAATTGGTGATTTTTATCCAAAAAGTACAAGGAAAATCCCAACAGATTTTTCTATTCAAATCTGAATGATAATACGCTGAAAAGCGAAATATTTTGTTGGAAACACTCGATTGATTTTCGACCTGAAAATAGTTTTGCCCACATTCCAGGGTTTTCGTCTGCTCTTCTCAACCCAAACTTAAATTAGGTACCCATCCGATCTACCTGTCGATATCATTTAAGTACATACCATACAAATAAATATCAACATTTTGTTTGGAACCTTCCATAATGAACACCGTCTCATACGATATACGAATTTACTGTTGATGTTAATCACGGTTACGCAATTGACGAAACGCTTAATCATCTTATTTATCTACCCATTTGTGGTACAAACGAATAGAACAACATCGCACTGCAAGCGCCCAACTAACATTTTAGGCTCATTGATTTTCGAAACGAATAAATAATATGTAACAGCGGTAAATAAATTGAGCGATGTTAACTGTTCAAAAGTATGCTTTATTCTGTCTTCAAATATATTTCTTAGTCATAAGAATCCAAACATAAAGAAACAAAACCTTTGTGTCTAACTCAACGATAAAATGACTAACTCACTGGAATAGAATAAAAAATATATGATATTCCTTTGTTTTAAATAACAACAGCTTGATTAACAACAAAAATAGTGATAACAATAATAATGACAATATGTATACCCAATCACCAATTGAGTAATTGTTCACGTCCTCCTATCCTGGGGGAAAAAACAAAAAGCAGTTGTAGCATTAACAGATCATTAGAATGAGCAATTCTGCAGATTTTCAACAGATTTCATTTTATTCACTAATTGAAGTTTTTTCATGCTCTTCAAGGCTATTCTGCTAGGTACTTTCATGTTTTATGCTTCTTAGCGCTTATAAATGATCATTTTATTTTATGCTCTTCAGAGCTCTACATATCACTTTTTCATTTTCTTTGCTTGTCTGTCGATTTTTGTTTTGGATATTACTCTGTCACGATATATTCAGTTTTTCAATAAACGAAATATTCACTACATTTATTTGGCTTCCGGTGTCCAAATATCCTCGACATCTAATATTATTTAAGTAAACATTCAAAATGTAACTGGTATTTGGAACTTGCCTTTGTAATAGTCGTACTTTAGCAGGATTCAAATGCCAACATTCCTACTTCGCGTGACCTTTTCGGCTATACACCTTCGATTTGGGTTTGGTACCATAGTCGTTATTCCTCTGCTCTCCAGTTTTTCTTGACGGTCCAAATGATGCGGTGTTGACATCTCTGAAGAAGCATTTCCTTGATACTCTCGTGAAAGTCTATTTTGCGGTAATTAGTTCCTCTATTCTGCGTTTTTTAGTGATACCCAATCACTAATTGAGTGATTCCGTTACAAATAATTCGTTTGGAATTGAAGCGAAAGTATAGTATATGATGGAATCGGCCGATACTTCATGAAAATCCATAAAGTATTCAAAAACACTTTTTTATAGATTTTCACTGTACAGTTTTACAAAAATGCAACACGTGTTTCGCCACACAATGGCTTCTTTTGGCGTGTCTTCACTACTTTCTCCTTACTGAGAATCTATTTCACGATTTATTTGTTTATCTTGCAATCACTTGGGTTAGTATGGGTTAGTATATACTATATTTTTGCTGACAATATCTTATGAAGTTTGTTGTCGTTTATCACTTCATATAACTTGTTCAATTTCTATTTGTCAGAAACAACAACTAGCATTTATTATCACGTGACAGGAAATTTAATTGAAAATGGGCATTGTTTCGTTAGTGGAGACCTAATCAAGACTTCATGGAATCGAGTCATATAAACTGATATTCAGAACAATATTCCATCCATTCCAGCGACTTCTGTGTTCTTGTAGATAATATAAACGTTTTTTGTATTTAAATATTCCATTTCAATCATCCCCAACAAAATTTGGTGGCAGCAGTGGTATGTTTTGAATTTTTTTTTATATCAATGAATGATTTGGATTTTCATTGGAACTTTTGGAGCGCTATCAGCCGAGTTTTGTGCATTCTGAAGCTTCCAGTAATCATTTATCGCTGATATTGAGCGACTTTGTACTACACTCAACGAGAACCATCCAGATTTGTGGCAGCATTTATACTGAGGGCCTAATCCTGCCAATACTTAACCAAATCCATACGTCACAAGGAAAGGTTAGAGAAAAACTCAGCAGAAGACGTTAAATAAACTGAGGAGCCAGCAGAATGACCGGTGAGCCCTCAAGCTCACTTCGTCTTTTGTCTCACCTACCAGATTCGGCCATCCAGAAGAGTTTTATTCACATAGCGAAGAGGTAATAATGAGAAACCCAGTGAGTTATTTCATAGCGGAAATGGTTATGAACAGCCTTGAAAATGAAGTTGATTAACAGCTTTTATTTCTGATATAGATACGTAGAGAATATTTTCTCAGTCTGTTTACTGGTACAGGTAAGCAGTTGGGCAAATTTTTTGAATTTAATTCCATTCACCCTTCAACTGAATTCATCACTGAAATAGAGCTGAATTATTCAATACAGTAATATTACTGAAATTCTTGATACGTTCAATAGTATGCTTTATAGACTATTGAGTATTGCACAGTCAGAAAGTTATTCCCAGAATATCAAACAAATACCTGTTAACAACGGTTACAAGGTAAACACCATTGAATCCATTCTTTCCAAAAAACTACGGAAACAAGCCATTTATCAGGTCTATCCAACTCCAATAAACAATAATAAGGATCATAGGACATTGACATACCCTGATGGAAATTGGTAAATAGTTTTTTATATGTTTTTTTTGCGATGTTGAATTTTTCATTAGTTGTCGCTAGAACTCATGTAGAACTATTAGTCATTGAGTAGTTTGAAAGTCATATGACTCAAATTTTTATCATATAGGGGACAAATTGGAATCAGTTTATTACATCTTCATTTAAGTTCATATGATCCTAATTGTTATTATAGAAAGCATGGAAACAAGTAGATTTTGGTCAGTATGAAAATGCTTGAGAAAGCTATTGTATATCGAAACTCGTGTTGCGGTTGTTTCCGGTTTTCTAAACTGTCCATTGGAAGTCTCAAGGTGCTACTTGGATACGATATGGATTTTCATCAAGTATCAGCCAATTCTATCACATTTCATTGATTATCCCACTAAATATTTATCATATTTATAAATAAAAAAATCTATTTTGTGAGTTGACTGAATAACCTCAATGAACAAAATAAAAATCAATTTTTTATCAATTTTAAGTATAATTTGGTATTTTTTTTCAAACTAACCAAGAACAAAAAAAGATATGTAATCTTATAATGTCCATTAGCTTTTCGACACAAAGTGCGGTCTTGTTAAAAAGGATCGGGTGTAATCTGGTTTCAGTGTGAATGCTACAAAGACCTGAAAGTTTCATTGATCAAACTATGAAAGGAAATGACACCCAATATATTCCAACCGAAAGTACATGTTGTTAGAGAGAAAATTGTGATATTTCAATCTGATACCTTTGACTACTGACTCCTTTTAGCATTCACTTATACATTTCAAAAGTCTCCCTTTTATTGATTACAAATGACGATAAGCTATGCTCGGTGGTATAATGAGAATTCAATAAATGAAGATTATTGAAGTATCACTATAATTAAAAAGGCAATTGAAAATATAATATTGATAATGTTAAATAAATGAATAAGATAATCACAGAAGCCATAGGGATCTATAACTTGTTCGTGACAAAATATATTATAATTATCGAATATGATATAAGAAAAAAAACGGGAAAATTGAATATCACTACTTATGTATAGTAAATATGCTTATAGCATATATGTATACAAAAAATTACAACACTCACACCTAATTAATAATACCTAGGTATATCAGATTTCATATATACCTACTGCGGATTGCGCTTCGATCTGTGGTGCGAAGGAATGATTTCATTATATTTTTAAAATAAATTCAACGAATGGACTCTGTTCACATATATCTTATAGATCTCCGGCAAGAAGTTGTGAATTTTCGTTGCCAGGTATATATGAAAACCCTCATTTATTGTTTCCCTGGGACAGAATGCATGAACATGTTGGTGTTGCTGGGTTCGAGTTTTATAGTTATGCTCGATAGTTTGGAGAAGATTCCTATTTTTATAGATATACATATTAGAATATTGTAAACATATAGTTGCCTTATATTCAGTAATCTACTCTCAGCGAAAATACTATCCGGAGGGTGAGTTTTTTTTTATTATATATTATTTTGAGTATACTGTTAAAAAATCTGTTCTGTTCAAAATCTGTTTTTTCCGTAAACCAGCTGTCGCACCCCTATGAACAACAACCCTCAGAAGTCGAAACTTGGGCAAGCTAAGGACTAACGAGGTCTCCCCTTTCAACGTGTGATTCCCAAAACGCTTCTGAACAATTGCTATTTTTTCAGATGGATCTCTGCTGCACTCCCCCAAGCTATAATTGCATATTACAGTCACGATTCGTGATAAATAGAACATTTTTCGTTGAGAAAAATAATTTGATTTTAACGCAGTAACTTTTTTTTATTTTTTATGCGCAGTAACTCATCGGGGTGAACTATAAAGTTTGCCCTTTCTACACCTGTATAAAGTTCTTCATTATAATTTTCATATTATTTCAGACTGTGGGAGGTGAAAATACCTAGAAGAAAATCGATAAAAAATGACACCTCATCCACATACCAGACCTACAGCAATCTTCCCGAGTGCGTTTCAACAACCCAAGTTGGCGTCATCAAAAAGTGTTACTCATAAACCAAAACTTGGCCTTTTCATCTAATAATCGGATTACCTTAAATTTTTCCATACAATCATACTGTGAGAATTCATCCTAGAAATTTTTAGAAAATTCTCAAATAAATTTAGGACACATAGACATAGACATTGACTACGTTCATGTAAGTTTACATTTGTAGCAAGTCATATTACAAACATTATATTTGTATTGTATTTGTATTTTCAAGGAAAAAATCATGGAGTCAGTCAAAAACGCTATGATACACAGCATGAACTATCAAACCCAAGAAAACATTAATAACTCAAATAATTATAATAATGATCTGTGGTGTGAAACATATCCGGGGCATACTACCTTTTCCGCCCAAAATCTAAGGGATTAAGTATCCTATCTTCGGCGGCAGGGCTATATAGCTCCTTCCCAGCCTGGTAACGAATTGGTAGAAGTGACAGTTCTACCACCCGTTGGCACGGCTGGAGAGGAGATTCGTATCATGCCGCATCCTGGCATCATGCCACCAATGGGGACTTTTAGAACACCCAGGGCGCTCCACAGAATCAGGCTCCTGAAGTCACAAGAACTGGCTTGTTTGGATGCGGAGGATCATAGTGTTCTAACAGAAGCGGCTGACATCTGGCAAATCAATACAGCCATGTATAGCGTCGTCCAATCGCTTTCCGAATCGGAAGGACGAAATCCCGGCCTTGCGGTTCGGAAGATTGAACGGCGTGTACACAAGATGGAGGCTAA
>WOGR01003207.1:0-16194 GCA_015342045.1 Leptinotarsa lineolata
TATATAATTTCCACGGTGATATTTAGATTTGTTATATCTTATTGAATCGTTCTCAGTTTTTGCAAATAATTTATCTCTCAATTAGTTACGTACTGTATTATATAATCTAGTCAAGATAACCTCGTCAAATATAAAAATATAGGTTATCTAGTTTATAACTGTTTGATCTATAAACAGGGTAGTGCCACTTCATTATTACTGTTAGCAAGTGAAACCATAATTTTTGAAAGATTCATTTTTTGTTTCAGAACCTAACAAAACAAACTAGAACCATTTCCTCAATGCTGTGATATTAGATTAAATATTTCGTCAGAATGGATCCAATTAGGTGAGTTTACGATTTTTTTCTATATCTATTTTTTTTTAAACTAGTACCGTACCGCACATACCAGCTCATATATTTTTGAAATTTCAGTACAGTTTGAAATAATTCGGTAATAAATTTTGGTGATTATTTTGAGACAACTTATCAGCTTTTCAGTCGATTATTTTCGTTTTTCCCATCTAATGTAGGAATTGAAATTGTTGAATACATCGAGATTATCCATACTGAATCTGGCTTTTTGCAGCCAGTTTGAAAGAAAATAAGACGGTTTGAATTAGAATGTAAAAACCTCTGTTCAAGCGATGAAAAATAATTTAAAGTACATCAAGGCCTTGAATAAGCACTCTGATGAAATTTAAGGGAGATTCATGAAATATGTGACGAGGGTGAACAGTCCCAAGGAAACGTAGTCCTGGAACTAAAACCATTCATGAAAGCGTCCATGTGATTGGTAGGCGGCAAAGAAAGTGGTGAATATGGAGAAATCAATTCGTCAGGACCAAACGGCTTTCATCCACTAATGCTGAACTTATATCGGATCTTCTACTTCAAATTATGAGTTATATTCAGATCAAGTTTGGTGTGGCATACATACTTGAAATATGAAGGTCACCTTCAATCGGATAGGATTCAATGAGATCAATATATAATAATATAAAAAGTGACGCATCAGCAAATTCGAAACTTTATAAGATGAACCGTCCAAATCGACCATAGCTGAATTCACCAAGAGGACCAAGATAGATGAGCTGTGACCTCTTAAACATCACTCGCCAAAAAAATTGAAATGAAGGCAAGTGATATTAGATCCCATACATACCTGAAATCAAAATCTAGAACGGCTAGAAGGAGACTGCACTGATGCCTGACCTGTCGCAACCAAAGGTGCCTTAGAATCAGTACAACCTCCGCTTTTGGTAAGACAAGGGGGTTGAAACCAGACACGATGTATTAGCTATACATAATAGTGGATGAACCCTTGGTGGAATACGCGCCCTAGTAGCTGGCCAAAGATGAAACTAGTGTTCACTGCTGACAAATCAGATTCACTTGTTTGGAAATAACAGAAAAAAGATAATGCATCAAAATCCGAGAAAAGAGAAATGATGAAAGAGTCATCTAACTGACCTGACCTGACGCAATCGAAGGTGCCTCAGAATCAGTGGTGTAACCTCCGCTTTTGGTAAGACAAGGGGGTTGGAACCAGACACTATGTAATGGCTATACACAATAGTGGGTGAACCCATGGTGAAATACGCGCCATAATAGCTGGCCAAAGATGAAATAAGCGTTCACTCCTGACAGAAAATAGATAATACATCAAAAGCCGAGAAAAGAGAAATGATGAAAGAGGACATGTTCGGATGAAAACCTAACATTAAACTTAAGCTGGAATATACTGTGTGAGTAAAAGAATTACATTTTAGCTAGCTGCTTGGTCAATAAAGTTTCCGGACAGAAGTGTATGCAATCCTGCAATTTACAGGAACATTAATTCAACGAAATGAGTGGATCATTATTCTAGTGGACAGTTAGGTCTCGCCCAGGGCATTTATGGAACCGAAAGTGACATCGAGACTGGTCTGTGGATGTAGTGAAGGATTGAAACAACTTAAAAATCATAGGATTCAAAAAAGCTGGAGAGCGCTAGACATGAATCCTTAACTCAATATATGACGAGTTGTCATGGATGTGGGATATAGAATAAAATTGAAAAATAGGTTAATGAGAAACATAAATCTGAGAAAAATCCGAAAATTTCTTCAACAGAACAGTGATCAAACAAAATGAGGTATTGTAACGTATATTTCTTCTACAATGCAACAAAGGAATAGATAAAGTATCCTTAACCACATTTCATTCGATATTCAGTGTGTGATGTGTTGAATACCGAAACTAAGTTGGGAAGAAAATGACAAAAATTCAACATAGGCTTGAACAAAGTAGGGTAGATGACAAGGTAGTTGAAAATGTCATGAAAAGATGCGTGAAAAAAGATTAATCAACTCATGCAATATTTTTTGAAGATTTGATAAAAATGAATAAGTCTGACGCTTCTCAAGTACTAAGTATATAATATCATATGTTGAAATGAGTGTGAGTATTTTACAAAGGTTATTAACTGAAATAAAACTATATTTGATGTAAGTAAATTGTCTTATTTCTGAACTGAAAATGAATCGTATACTTTAATGAATTCAAAGAAAATAATTCAAACTGTTGAAGAAATCTTTTCGAAAAAATGAAGATATAATTGATAGTCGGCAAATCTTTGTCAATGGCTGCGATATAATTTCAATATGCAGAAATCAAGTTATTGATATAGAAAAGCATTTATTTCCAGAATTCAGAAAGATATAAAAATTGACTAGAGTAGCGGCTAATAAGAACAATAGAATAATGAAATCGAGAAAGTTATTGTAATAATGATTATTATCATTATCATTTGTGGAACTAATCCCAAAAGCATTCAAAAATTTCAATATACACCTGAAGCTGATGATTCAGTAATTTACTTCTCCTGCTTTCGTCATCCTATCTGACGCTCAACTGCTTGATCTCTGCAGTTCTATTATAGTCTTCAGAGTGTTTCGATTTTTTCAAAACCGATTTAGAAGTATTCCAGATCTTTAATTATTATTAGTTCGGACTAGTTTGAACTTCCAATTCACACATGCATACTAATGAAGAATTTTTTGTGATGTGTATAAATACGGCGATCCGTTTTGTTTTCACAACCTCAGTTTTTACCTCCATTTATCTACACTTTCAATATTTGGAATTATAATTGAACAAAAAACTGAAAAAACTGCGGAAACACGGATTTTTCTGTTTTGGTTTTTCATTTGTGAGAACTATCAGAGAACTGTACTTATTTTATTCTGCATCAATTCAGAACGGTTCTCCAGCAGTTCGAAATACATAACTAGTCTGAAAAGTCTTGGGCCTAATACATAGATGGTGCTACTCTTATTGCATTCATCGCTTTTTCAGTTAGTACTAACTTTTAAAAGGAAAACAAAAATCTTTTTGAATGATCGAAAAGTGGAGTTGCGTGAGTCAGCTGATATTGTAAAGATATCAAAAGGA
The DNA here is from genome assembly GCA_015342045.1 of Leptinotarsa lineolata. Taxonomy (NCBI): domain Eukaryota; kingdom Metazoa; phylum Arthropoda; class Insecta; order Coleoptera; family Chrysomelidae; genus Leptinotarsa; species Leptinotarsa lineolata. The sequence goes on from WOGR01003207.1 coordinate 3,416, forward strand.
CGTGTTGGCTTTATATTGAATGTGCATTTCACTATGACAAAGCTCTGTTCAAAGTGGATGTCGCGCGAGATTGTTGACCAAAAACAAGAACGTCTTGATGTGTTTGGCCATGTTTAAAGAAACCGGAATTTTTTGGTCGATATGTAACAATGGATGGAACATGGATCCATCACTTCATTTCGGAATCAAAACGATAGTCATCTGAGTGGAGAGCAACTGGTGAACCTCGTCCAAAGTGCACGAAACCACAACAATCGGCTGGAAAGGTTATGGCCTCACTATTTTGGGATGTGCGTGGTGTAATACTCATCGAATATCTTGAGAAGCGAAATACCATCAACAGTTAATAATATATAGCGTTATTGGAACGTTTGAAGGCCGAAACTGCAACGAAACGACTACATATAGCAAACAAAAAAAAATGTTTGTATCAATACAACGCACCGTATCACAAGTCAAAAGAAGCAATGACAAAACTATATGAATTGAACCTCGAATTGCTCCCACATCCACCGTATTCGCCAGATTTGGCTCCCAGCGACTACTGGCTGTTAGCAGACCTCATGATGGAGATTATGTTGATGGATAAAGCCAATTTTGAACAACAATAAACAGTTTTTTTTCATAGGTGCGGGACTTTTCTGCCCATGTGTTAAGTGAGGAATTTAGCGTGCCTCAGGGGGTATTCGTTTTTAAGATGCTACATTTGCAAGGGTTATGAAACTCGTGGACAGTATTTTGTCAGATTCAAAAAATGCATAACTTAACGATCACTTTCATATACGCTTGCAGTTATGTCAATAAATGAGTCAGCAATTGAATAGCAATACCCATTTATTTTTTAATATTTGTTTTTATACGAATGGGATTGTAAGCCGACACAACTGTTATTATTCCGATGAAAATCTTCAAAATCTGACAAACTTGTAGCACAGTAAAAATCAACTGTAGTTCACCACAAGTTAACTCATACACAATAAAATATTTTTCACGAATAAAATCATCTTACTTATCAGCAGTTTGTCATATTCAGTTTTTCATAAGATACTGAATATTTTATGAATTTCCATATAATTAACAGAGAAGAAAATTCATGTTTGTGTAGAAATCTGTGAAAGTAACTTTAACAAAAACGTTATTATTTCAGAAGTCTAGTTCACATGTTGAGAGTCATGTTCAATAGAAATGAAGAGCCTAAAAATATGAGCAGAAGCTCATTGGATGCAGAATTATGTGCAGAAAAATATATTTTAATAATTTTTCAGCACCAAAAAAAAATGCATTTGCAGTGTACCGCATAAAAAAAATGAAGCACATTGTTATCAGCACAATTGGAAATATAAAAACCAGTTGTAGAAACATTTTGACATAGATTTTTCAAAAAGTTGCAGAATTGTTAACTGTCATATTTGATTCCGATCTCTATTTTTCCAAATGGCCACATGAAAGTTCAAATAATAGCCTCAATCAACTATAACGGCTGATTTCCAATAGTTTTAAAAGTTATACCAGCAAATGTATTTTCATAGTCTGGTCTCTTAGTGGGAGTAATCTATAGTGCTCTTATTCTGATTATCTATATTCGACGAATTATTCATCATTTCAACATTATCAAAAGGATATGTGACGTAGTTGGAAATACCTATGACTTTTTAACATCTGATTGTTGAACTTTGGAAAACCACATGTTGTCCTATTTTAAATAAAAACAGTTTCAGAAAGTATAATTTCCAACTGATATACGAGTATGTTTCTATGAATTGAAATTCATTTTTTATTACCAAACTGAATTGGATAGATATTCAGGTTGAATTGTATGTTGTACCTAAAGCATTCACCACCGCCATTACTAATCTATTTTTTTTTTGTTTCAGTGCCAGTTGTTTCAGTTTGCAGTGAGTATATTTTATATTATACACATTAAATGTAATAGTCATACCAAGTACCCTCTTATCAACTCGAAGAGAAAATAAGTTATGGGTTTTGTACAAGCAAACTGCAAATAGATCACATGTATCTGGAATATAGAAATTGCATTATAGAATCTCATCTTGTTTTTGCGGGAATTATCTGAGATAATCGACAAGTCAAAACATTTGATATTGTTTTCAAAAAATAATCTGAAATTGTCTAGGTTGATATATTATCATATAATCGATATTTTATGAGAATTAAGCATATTTATCAGTGTTCAAATCAATTTTGAGCATTTCTCATTTCTTGGATTTTGCACAAGACTGGTAAAAATATTCATATTCGAACAGAGTAAATAATATGTTTGAAAGCAGAAATTAAAAATTTCTCCCCAGTTTTTTATAAGTACACGAGTTTGTTCAATGTAATTATTAGGACTCACAAATTACATGAAGATCAAAAATTTCCGTAGAATTTCTTCGAATTGTAAAACAATGTTCCGATTAAAGATAAGTCAGTATGAGAAATTGTATTCCACGTTCAGTTACAAATACAAAGTGATATAAAAACATAAGAAGTTTTGATTCTGATTTTTCATGGTGATGATTCATTTTTAACTATTTTTCGTCATTTGTATTCGTTATTGATGTGAGAAAATGTTTCAAATGAAAATGAAATAGAGGTTCTTGATATGACCTGTAATCAATAGATTTAAAAGCATTGCACTTGAAGACTTTCAAATATCTTGACCAGGCTTGTACATTAATGCATCTCTTATATACCGATTTGTTCAGTATTTATTAGCGAGATAACAAAGTATGTTTATATATATATTGGTTTCGTGATGAAATCGATATTATGTTTATTGAGACCAGTCTATTTTATATGTCGTTTTGTAATATTTAATGAAAGGATGACATCATTGAGGCGAATTATTCAGACTGATGAAAAAAAATTAGTTGCGTGTTCATCAATTCAGTTGATAAAACTGTTTACATAAGAAATTCGCTTCCCACTCCAGATGAATTGAAAGGTCTACCCAATCGAATTATAATCACACCATGAAAACGTTTTTAAGGCATAGCAGTTCTGGTCGTTCGTTTTGAGTGATTTAATTAAGAATCGCTAGTTTAAGAAATGGGAAAACTTGACGTACTGCTAGTAAACGTTTGATTGAACTTTGAGATAACAAAAAATAGTAACATAACAATCATTATGGGGAAAGAAGCCTCACAGGAAGAACAATTTCTATTTCCAACAACTTGGAACTTCTCAACAAGCATTTTTTCTTCGAAATGAAATTTGATACATTCACTCTAGGATCTGGTAAATGCCTACCGAATAATAACTAATTTCCTGGTTACTACCACGAAGAAGATTGAATTCTTTCCGACAGACATTTATGCAGGTTAAGTCACTGAGGATAGTTTGGCAGATGCTTCTCGTTCTTTTAGCAGCAGGTCCTTCCTGAAATTATCGGAGTAGATCACCTACAGACCGGTTTCGCGCTGTTATCCATCGGCAGTGCAGGCAAGATCCAACTGAAACAGCAGTATATCTGGGAGTCGAATAATTTCATCGTTCATTCACTCCACCTACGATACCTACATCATATTTGTTAACTAGTATTAGCTCCATCTAGGAAAGGGTTTATTCTGTTCTATCCTCTTCTTTATTCGTGTGTGAGGGAGTAAAATTTCATCAAAAATCATCTCAATACTGTCGATTTTTAATAGGTTTCCTCGGGTTAAACCTACCCTTAGTTATCACCATACATATTAATAGTTGAACAAAGCAACTTTATAAGTTGCTGAGTTATGATTGCATGTCCAAACCCAATAATGAATTGTTCTATATAATTGATAAATGAAAGCAGTGAAATAAAATTTAGGAAGCGATACACTCAATATTGCATACTATATTTTTGAGCTTATTACCTTGCACAATCAGAAAAAATAAAAGCTAAATCAATAGAGAATCTGCTGAAATCTGATAAAGGGCAAATTTAAAAGTTCACCCCAAAAAGTTGATGCTGATGTAAACTACTAAAAAGTCCAATTAGTCAGTGACTTGTATACATGAATATATTTTGTCTACACATTGAAAAAATTAATTGAAATAATAAAATTTTAATACTTGGTTATCTAAAGTAATTGACGTTTCGGAAAACAATCGTTTTCCGATTTCAAAACCTGAAATTCACTACAGTTTTGGAGAAAAACGCATATCCGGAGCAGTTTGTGGGAAGAGCTCTCAATGAAGTTGGTAAAAGTAATATACAACATATACAGATCCCACAATCACCACAAATCCAACAACAATATACATACCTCACAACTAACGTCATACCTTTCCGGTTTGTCTGAGAAATTGAGATGCATCGGTTATAAGTATAATGTAAGAACAACTTTCAGAACTATCAATACATTGAAATCTCTTTTGACACAAACTAAACCCGAAAATTTGGTTGAAAGAACGAAATATTGTATTTACCACACAAACGCAGTTCTTCAAATGAAAAAGTTCTTGAACAGTGAAGTTCAAGGTGTACTGAGTCGAATCTCAAAACGATGAGCTAGCCACAGTCCGTTGCGTATTTCTGATATGTACCGCTCTTAGTGGAATCAAATGTTCCAAGTCACTTGAGCACACCCTGTGAAAGTATTTACAGAAAAGAGACAAATCTATAACCCTTCTTCGATGTTCCAGACTATCAAGGTAGCAAGTGATGTTCTCGTCCCCAATCAGCTTCAGGGTATGCTTAGGGGAAAAGCTCCATATATGAGAACAAAACTCCAAAGAATGTCTGATCTGAGCTTTAAAAAGCATCAAAAGTTGTTGAGGTGTGTACAGTTTTCTGGTTTGGAATAGTGTTCCAAGCTTTTGAGAAGCAGCCTTTGCAATTTCGGTGACATTATTCTGCCAAGACATATTTGTGTCCATTTTAACCCCCAACAAACTTATCGAAGCAGAAAGTGAAATTGTCTGTTCTGACATTATTATAGCCGGATCGGAGACATTCATCTCTTTGGAGAAGACCGATGCCTGGGTTTTTGTGGCATTGAATTGAACCTGGTTAATTTCATCCCAATTCTAAATCACTTCTAGATCCTCATTAAGATATGCAACCTCCTACTGCCGGTGAAGATGTGCATCCGCAGCCGATGTCCTGGAATCCAAATGAAATGATGGGACTGTAGTCAGCAAAGCGATATATTGAATTTTTGTTTTTTTTTTTCAGTAAGTCGTTGATATACAATAAAAAAAGGTTAATTAATTTAGTGATCCAATAATTTTTCTGAAAAAAAGTTGGTTGGGTAACAGGATCAATTTCTTCTTAGAAAAAAACAACTGTTTTTCTGCCGACGTTTCGAATTTAATTAAATTCTTCCTCAGGACTCGAAAAGTAGTTTTTCCGTGTTGATATTACTATTATTAAAACCATCAGACATTTTAATGGTTTCAATAATAGACATATCAATGGTTTTAATAATAGTAATATCAACTCGGAAAAACTACTTTTCGAGCCCTGAGGAAGAATTTAATTAAATTCGAAACGTCGGCAGGAAAACAATTGTTTTTTTCTAAGAAGAAATTGATCCTGTTACCCAACCAACTTTTTTTCAATAAAAAGAGGGTTGAAAACAATATGGATCCCTGGGGAACACCAGCGTTGACGGTAAAAGTATTCGAGAGATATCCATCGAAGGCCACTTGCAGGAAACGTTCTTCTAGGAAGCTGACGAGTCATATACAGAAATGATCCGACAAGCCATAGCATCGCAGTTTGGCCAGCAAACCCCCATGCCACACACGGTCAGACGACTTAGAAATATCCATGTTCCTGGACTGCGTTAATCCAAATATGGGTGACATACGATAGAAGGTCGCCTGTTGATCTCTCTCTCCCTATGTTGTTTTCCCTGTTGATCTTTGTTGATGTTAAAGCCTTCTAAATATTTAAGGATTCGGTGGTTTACGGCTTTCTCCATGATTTTTGATATTTCTGATAGCAAAGCGACTGGTCTGTAGTTATTTGGAAGATTTTTCTTGCCTTTTTTTCAACAAGAAGGAAAAACTCCTTTGTTTTGAGACAGGTACTGTCTTACAACAAATACTGGTGTGAGGTCATTTGCGCATTTTTCAAGTACGATGACGGACACTTCATCAGGTCCAGACACCTTGTTGATATTGAGCTGTTTCAAAATCTGCCCGACTAAACGTGTCGAAAAGTAATTTCTGGCATTGTAGATTCTAGTGTGGGGATAGTGGGTGGTGCCTTTCCCAGAAAATCGACTGTGGAGTGGGACGCAAATTGTTCAGCTAGAAGATTTGCTTTCTCTATGGCTGTCATGACAATTGAATCATCCGCTTGTGTTAGCGGTGTGGAAAAAACCTGTGGAAAAAGTTATCCTGAAGACCTTTAAATGTGAGAAAAAATGAACATCTTGAATATATAAGAACACAGATGACAGGATCGGGGTTAGCGGAGCATATTCTAAAATCATCTGGTGATCACGTTATAGAATAGAGTGAAACAAAAATCATCACCAATGAAACTCATGGGAAAATTAGAAAACTCAAAGAATCCGCATATATTGTTTCAGCAGGTAACAAGTGTATTTCGAATAGCTCTGTGGAAATGGATCGTACCTGGTTGCCATTACTGAGAAAAGAGGTGAAAACGGAAATATAAACCTTAGCGGAACTGAATTCTCAAAAAACATCCAGTATATGTGTTTATTTATTTATTTGTGTTCATGTAGACTACCGCGTATGACATCTGGACATTTCATTCTTTTGACTTGTGTCACACGAAATTAGAGCCATCACAGTTTAGGGCGAGATTTTTATACTTAATTTCAGGTTTTGAAAACAGAAAAAGATTGTTTTCCGGAACGTCAACCACTCGAGAAAGCTGAGTATTCATATTTGAATTTTTCAACTGATTTTTCGAATTTGTGAGGAAAATTTATGAATACAAGTTACTGACTAATTGGACTTTTCAGTAGTTTATATTACGCACACTTTTCGAGGTGAACTTTTCAGTTTGCCCTTTATTACTCTTCAGCACATTCTCTATTGATTAAGCTTTCATTTTTTCAGAGTGTGGAAGGTTATGAACCCAAAAAAACAGTTTAAAAAAGTGAGTCCTCCACAAAAATGTCCTTTAAAGAATATGATACACTCAATTGCTCGAACGACAGTGGTGAATAAGAATAAAAAAGTAGTAATATTGTTCTGGTACTATACACCTACAAAAAGAGATTTCAAGTCTGTGTGAATGAATGGTCACATCAGGTGTATCATGAAATGAATCTTAACTTTCATCGGAGGATAAGGATGTGGTGATTTGGCCACGTATTTGACAGAGAACTTCCAGATTGCGGTAGTCTTCAAGATAACTATTCAGTCAGTCATTAGTTATTTGAGATTATTTCTGAAAACACTCAGTTGTTCTCTACGTTTTTTACAGATTTTCCCTATTTTCTCTTCTTTTGTGTTTCGTTTATATTTGTAACTGTTTTGGAAGTTATTGTTTCGAATTTTCTGTGTATGTGACTATAAACTGTCTTAAGTAGTATATTTTTTTCGGGAAAAAGACATGTGGCAAATTTCTGTGATTGAAACATTTCTGCCTCGTATTTCACTTACATATACTTTTTCTCTTACAAGGCTAGTTCTTTTGAACCTATTTTTTTGACGAACTTCTGAACTTTCGAGTCGATATGCCGGATAATTTTAAAAGTCATATGGAAAGCGAAATCAGCTAGTATCTTGACTGATAGAAAACTAATTTATTTATGAGGCAGACTCATTCAAATGAGTAAGTTATTATCAGTACTCAGAAAAATGCAAATAAAATAGTTTCAACAATAAAAATATCCTTATCAGGTGCGAATTGTTTAACTTTCACGTACGATTTATTTATTCAGTAGTCATTGAGTGATATTTATAAACAGTGGCCTAAATAATGTTGATTCTATCAAGTTATGAAAATGCTTATTTTCAGAAAACTGTTAGAAGCAGCGGCAAGAATTATGAGAAAATTATAGCCCGGAAACGCCGTTAAAATTGTATAATCATCCAATTCCATTGGTTCTCACTTACGAATGAAATTACGCATAAAATTATTTGATTTCCTCGACGGAGTCGCATATTGTTGTTGAGAACAGATTTACAAAAAACCTAGCAAAAATAGCAGGTAGTAAGGACTGAATCTACCATTTTATTTTAAGAGCCCTGAGAGTGTAGGTAGAAACCTATACCAGGAAAAATCGAATTAGATTCGGCAGACTTTGGAACTGATTACGTTAAGTGCAAAAAACATTGAACATCAACAAACACTTAGAGAAAACTCATGGCTAACGGATTATTGACACATAATCATTTAGGTCAAATATGTCAATGGAAACGGCTTCATGTCGATCCACGGTTAAAGCAGAAAATGCTCTCAAGAACGAAGAAGTACTTTTAGGTGTTTTCTTCGATGTTAAAGCCACATTCGATAATACATCTTCAGAATCAATCATCAGGAGTCGGAAAGAGGAATAGAAGACGCAAACTGCATGTTCAGAACAAGATTGACAAAATCTATCATTATGTTGAAAATAGTAGTTAGACGGTTAGCAAAGAGCTGCACTCAGAGGGATCTTGTTCCCACTGTATTCTGATGGATGTGTCACTTCGTCTACTGAATCAAATTGAATATAAAATACTAGGTAATGCGGTGTACTTAGTTAACCAACTTCAGTAAAAATGAAATAATGTTGAGCGGAAGCACACAGCAGATCCTCAATATTATGACATTGTGAAATACTGGATATCTGGAGATGATACTATATCCCAGATTCACTTGGAACGAACATTTAGACAGGATAAAAAGACGCAGAAGTTGGTCTGACGCATCTACAGAAATTAACAGATGCTGAAACCAAACATAATGTAGGATTATTATACTCAATTACGGTTTAATTCATGATAGCATATGATATCGATAAATTAGACAAGGTGCAAACATTTCTGTTACGTTTTATTTTTCTGAAGCATTTGACCGTGTGTGGCATGAAGGTTTGCTGGTCACACTTCGATACTATGGTTTGTCGGATTATTTTTGTGTATGGCTCTCCAGCTTCCTGAAAGAACGTTCCCTGCAAGTGGCCGTCGATGGATATATCTCGAATACTTTTACCATTAAGTGGTGTTCGCCAGGGATCTATATTATCTCTAATCCTCTTCTCATTGTATATCATCGACTGTATATGGAGCTCCGCCCCTAAACATACCCTGAAGCTGCTGAATTCCATCTAGAAAAGAGTCATCCGCCTGAATGGAGACACGAACGTCACTTGCAATCTTGATAGCCTGGAACATTAAAGAAAGTTTGGAGATTTGTCTCTCTTTCACAGATACTCTCACGGGAGGTGTTCAAGTAACTTGATTGACACATTTGATTCGACCAAGAGCGGTACATATCAGAAATACGCGACGGACTGTGGCTGCTCATCGTTTTGAGTTTCAACTCAGTACACCACGAACTTCACTGTTTGAGAACTCCTTCATTTGGAAAACTGCGTTCATGTGAAATGAACTTCTTGATAACGTTTTCCCAAATGAATTTACCACCCAGTGATTCAAATCCAACGCGACTTGTTACTTTCGCACAGGCACCGCTCTTCAAGCCCCTAAAGATTCTCCTATAGTGCTTTCGTTCAAGTGGGTATAACGGGAATAAAAAAAAACATCAACAGTAGTAGATACACTTCTGAATGTAACCTCTTTATAACTTTTAATAAATTGTAATGGCAAGCGTAAGTCATTTTCAAGCTGAATTGGGAAACTCATCGAGCTATAAAATTGAAATTTGGGATTCTATGGGGGAACGTAAATCTACCTGTAATCCCTAGAACATGCTTGGCAGTTTGTGATCAGACGAGTTGAAAACATTACAGCTACATGCTAAATATACATTCCTCTGCAGGAAGACTTGCAATGTGAAAGAGAAATTGATTAGAGTCCTCAACTAAAGAGGCGGATACGTACGTCTAAAAACCGTTATCAAGGTGCCGCCTGCCTGAGGAAACAACTGAAGAGCTGCTTCAATAAAGAGGAGGTTGGCTGTCTTCCTAAAGAACAGTATCCTGTTAATGTACCCTGTTCATTTAGTGTACGCGGTTGGACCGCGTACAAAGTTCAGTGTTCGACGTTTCGGCTCCGATTTTGGAGCCATTTTCAAGGAGTTGATGTGACTTGACGCCGTGGCCTCAATCTGCCAGTTTTCGTCACGAGTTCTCACTGAGGTCTCAATCTGCCTACTCCTTAAATTGAACTGAGGTATCTTCCCATGCCTCATCCCGGGCTGAGTGCCCTGGAGTAAAAGCTTCGCCTCACAAAATGAATTTTGCGGGGAAAACCTAATACACCATTCCATCCACCCCCGCTTCTCCTGGAACGGTCCTCAATCCCGCTGCTGGGCACTTCAGCAAGATTGACATCTCACCTCTTTTGGTAGAAGTCAGCCTGTAGGTGCTTTTCTTCCGTGTCTGTTTTTTGCGTTTGTCGTGGCTTTCCTAACTGAATTTTGGCATGGGGGCCCCAAAAGCTAGCTGGCGGCTGTTTTAAGAACAGTCGAGCGTTTCTCAGTAAAGCTGAGAGTGAGTAAAGTTTGTCGCGATTTTGACTGAAAGAAAAATATGGTTAGTACTAAAGTAATTTTTACTTACCGGAGTTGCCTGACAGCGACTCGCGGGGGTGGTTGCTGGTTCTGCTTCGTCGGCCTCGCGTGCTTATCTCGCTTGCGGAACCTGGGGTCGTTCCTGTTCAGCGCATCGTGTAGATCGCGTAACGCTGGGTTGTCGTGCGATCTGATTCTATCGAACACGCTTTCTGCGTGTTCTCTCTAATACACGTCCACATAATGCGCGTCCATGTTTAGATCTCTGTGTATATACGTATTTGGCATATACCTTGGTGCATTTACGGCGGCCCTTACGCACGCGTTCATAAATGATTGGATCTTTTTTTATGTGTCTGAACGCAGTGTCTCCATGCGACGCAGGCATATAATATCATAGGTAAGAGAACTGTTTTTATCATTTGCAGCTTGACTTTCAGCACCATTCTGCTTCTGGGGCCTATTATGGGTGCTAGGCGTTGTCTGGCAGATCTCGCCATACCGATTCTTTGCCTCACGTGGGCTTTGAATGCCAGTCTTTTTTCTAGGGTGACCCCCAGGTATGTCGCTTTGGTGGTCCACGGAATCTCTTTTTCGTTTAAGATGACATTTCCTTCCGACTGAACAAACATACGGGTGAATAGTATCGCCTGACTTTTGTCAGGGTTAATACTGATCTTCCACAGGTTGGCCCACTCCTCTAGTCTACTCGCCTGCTGCAAATATCTGGTGACTCTACTGAGGTATCGACCCCCCATGCCCCCTACCGGGTAGGGCGCACGGCGGTATTTATATCGGCTGGTGCCACTGAAGTGGAACTGTGGGGGTGAAGCTTCGGGTGATTACTTTCACCGGACGTCTTGGTGGGGGTGGACATCGGAAATACAGGGGTTTCCAGGTAGTTGGAAGTCTTTGACCGTCATCACGTTTGTTGAGGCAGGTCACTTCTTGGTTTCGATGGCCTCGCGAGTTATCTGAGCTTGTAGTGATTTCGCTGTGGCGATGGTCTTAGTGTTCGCAAAGTCTATATTGTCTCCTGTCTCTTGATGATGTTTGGACAGAGCTGAGGATGGGTCTGACTTTCGGACAGCAAGTTGATGTTCGTATATTCTACTTGTCACACTTGGCCTACATATGTTCTATGTCAATCGAAGCATGGAATTTCATATATACCTTGGGACTCATTGACAATTTTATCTTTGGGGGAACGGAGGAATGTGGAAATTTGATTGTTGGCGGTTAAAATCGTTTTGATGTCCTGTTCTTTGAGAATTCGGTCAATTTTGTCAGTAACACCTTTAATGTACGGAAGGAAAACTTTGTCGGGAACGTTGTTGTCTTTTGGATCTTTGGGACTGGATGGAGAAGTTTGTTGACGACGGATGGATCTGTCAATTTTATGATCTGTAAATCCATTTTGAAGAAGGGCCGATTTGAGTTGAGCCAGCTCTTGTGGTTTGTTGTGGAGGTCTACATCTACATCTAGTAGCTGGTTCCCTCCAAAGTTTCCCTCAGGATAGCTGGCGCTCATCGTGTATGAGTTTCATCTGGTGGGGCGTGGGGCGAATGATTAGAGGTATTGGGATCGAAACGATCTCAACCTATTCTCAAACTTTAAATGGGTGAGATCTCCGGCTTGCTCGAAGTCTTATGAAGCCGCGAGACTCGAATCAGAGTGCCGAGTGGGCAATTTTTGGTAAGCAGAACAGGCGCTGTGGGATGAACCAAACGTCGAGTTGAAGCGCCTAAATCGACGCTTATGGGATACCAGGGCTGAGGATTGGTCTGACTTCCGGACAGCAAGTTGATGTTCATATATTCTGCTTGTCACACGTCTGTTAGTCTGGCCTACATATGTTCTATAGCAAACGAAGCATGGAATTTCATATATATCTAGGGACTCATTGACAATTTTGTCTTTGGGGAAACGAAGGAATGTGGAAATTTGATTGTTGGCGGTGAAAATAGTTTTTATGTCCTGTTTTTTGAGAATTCGGCCAATTTTGTACGGAAGGAAAGCTTTGTGGGAACGTTGATGTCTTTTGGATCTTTGGTACTGGATGGAGAAGTTTGTTGTCGACGGATGGATATGTCAATTCGATGATCCATCCATGAACGACAAATGAGTCACACATTGAATATGCTCCTCATTACGAATTGAAGAGGCAGATCGCACGTTAAAATGTCAGGG
>WOGR01003208.1:0-16194 GCA_015342045.1 Leptinotarsa lineolata
ACAGGGTGTCATGAGTGTACGTGGCAATCTTATAGAGGTGATTCTTTGAGTGATTCCAAGACAAAAAGTTCTAAAAAACACAACTAAACACCACATTACAGCTGCATTTGAGTTAACGTCCGATCGAGCAGGCAGTGCAGTCCCAAGGCTTCTGGCGACATTGTTAGTTTGTCTAGGCAATTTCTTTCAAAACCGAATGACATGTGAGCAGTGTTTTGGTTGGTTTCCGTGTTTTGCCGTGGTCTTCTTTGTTAATAATCTCCAAACGTTTCGGCACTCAACTTCAGTGGCGTGGTCGAAGTACTCTTCTTGGCATATCACCTGAAGTTGACGTAACAACCAAAGTTGACACGTCAAGAAGAGTACTTCGACCACGCCACTGAAGATGACTGCCGCTGTTGCAGTAGTAACGTTTGGAGATTACCACGAAAGTAGACCCTGGCAAAATCCGGAAACCAACTGAGACATTGACACCAGCCGTGAAAGCCTACATTCCAACATGGGAGCATTTTGGGCATTATTTGAAATTTGACATTGAATGTAAACAAAATTTGAAATTCTAACAAAAAAGTAGTGCATTTGTGAATTTCAAGGGTTTGTAAGTGATAATTCTAATTTCTCACAAACTGTTGGCTTACATCGCTGTCATTCTTAAGTAAATTCTTCTCATTACAAAATTGTGTTCAGCGACGAAAAAAAATCTGAATTGAATATTGCTTCACTTATTCTTATCAAAAATTGGGTACTGGCCAACGCAGTAATATTTTGAAACTTTCTTCACAACAAGAAGCTGTAACTAATCAACAAATCAGATGATACAGAAGACTAGTGAATCTTAAAATATAAAAGTGCTTCGGTTGTCATAAAACACGGTTATCCTCAGAACAATGCAAATCTTCAATATAATTTATATTCTGTGGTCGATTTCTATAAAAGCGTAGGAGGGCATCAAAAACCAATATAACTTTTCCACAATTCACACTTACAACTGTGATTTCACAGTTATAAGTGAAAGCTGTGAACTGTGAATTCATAGTTATAAATGTTAACGCACAATTACAACAATTCACCACAGAGAAATTAATTCACACTCATAAATGAAATTTATGAGCAGCGTCTATTAGCAGCAAATTCCTCGCATGTACACATTTCACTCGGCACAATAGATGTGTCAGTTAGTTACATGTAGTGTTATCGAAAGAAAATGACCTGTAACCTAACCTACGCGAAATTAGATTAAATTAGTGCCACTAGAACTTCAAAAATATAGTAAAAATATAGTTTTGGATAATGACCTCTTCGATTTTTTAAATTTTTTCTTTGCTAATAGTATCAACGACGAATATAAAAAATCCAAAGCTTCAGATTTCAATGGTAATGAGTTTTTGAGTCATCAAAGGTCAAAAATGTGGAAAAATCGAAACATTTCATTACGTTTTTCTCATTTTAAAATGAATAATCTCAGACATTAGATTAGATTGATAGGGGAGCTGACATGTGGCCTATTTAGTGCGACCTTTGCAGATCTATTGTGATGCATCTCATGCACTAATTGGCCTAGAAAGTTCAAACTGCTGTAATTTTCTTCAGTTTACAGGCTTTTCATTCAATAGACAATATGACTATTTAACTAAAATTTTTTTCAGATATGAAAAAAAAGTTATACAAAATTTCACTTGCTAAAGATAAGTATTTATCTATATATTTTTGTAAATTGCATCACTATTGCACACGCTCATCTCAACTTTAACTACATGAAATGTCTTATTTTCACATTGATTCGATCTAGACACATTTTCACTAAAATAGGGCAGTAATTGTATTTTTTTACAAAATTCAAATAGGGTTATCAAAATTCAGCCACACGTGAATTAAACACTGTATAGTGTATAAGATAATTTCATGAAATGTCTGTTTCTAAAAACATAGTTTTGTAATACTACGTATGATACCAATCTGCATGAGTCAAGAAACTTGTGGGTTACATAATATATGTTTTATCTATATTTGATACCAAGAAAGAGTATAGTTTCGAGCTTCTTGAATTTGCATTTTTCTTTATTTGAAGTCATCCAATATTAATTGCAGAGAAGTTCTAATTGACAACGATGACAACCTCACCTCTTTCTTATTGATTATAATGATAGTAATAATAATAATAAGACCTATTTCATCGTAACCTAATGTCACGTGAAAGGGCGAAGTGTCGCTTGTTGAGTGTTAATATTACTAAACACTGGAAGATATAAATAATATTGAAAAAGAAAAGTGGATGAAATGAAAAAAAATTCTTTCTCATTCTTTATTATTGATTTTATTAATTCATAATTACATATCAATTTGCCTACGAAGTAATTGTTGGAGCTGTTCGCACACGCTCGAGTCATCTCTGGTTATGGCCCTTTACTGGTCCCAAGAGATCTTACGTAGGCTTGGTAGTTTTGAGCCGCATTATTATTATTGCAAAATTCGCAGTATCCTGGAGGGCCTTGAGGACCAGGCATACCCCTGAGTCCCGGAATACCTGAGGAAAAAAATTGAAATCAGTATAAAAAATATCCTCGTAAGCATTTTCTATTGAAAGCATTTATTATAGTAGTTTTCTAAACAAATTCAAAACAACAGGGCCCCCATGTGAATTTGAAGAATCAAGCTGTTCCTACAATGCCGAGAAACATATGCATAGTATAGTTCATGTCACAAAATTGAGACATCTCATTTGAAACAAACAAAAGAATACCCATGCTTCATCAGTGAAATACGTGATAAAAGACATTAATTTATATAGCATCCTCCTCTTTTAAGAGTGAAAAACGAAAACAAATCAGTTAAAGTGTGTATTCAGTCAAAGAGCACAAGAAAGCTGTCTCTGTTCTGATGAAGAACACCCAATGGGGATTTTTGTGAAATTGGTATGTTGAAATACAACGTGTGTTGCATTTTTGTAAAACCGTTTAGTGAAAATCTCACAAAGTGGTTTTTGAAGACCTTTGTTAGATGTTTGTCTTATTTTTTTAAATTGAATTTATGCACGCTCGATAAGCAAGTAATAATTAACAATTAGTAAGTGCAATTATCAATTATAAGTTTAAACTTCACATTTTCCAATGGATATGTTTATGCAGAAAATTTAACAATTATCAAGTAACGAGTAGAAGTTTGGCCCATTTCAGAACACAGGCAGAAGAAAGGAGGGATAAGATAACCCAACCTAATAATCTTCAAATTTCAAAACATTTATTCTGAATAAAATATTTTGGTCAGTTCCGGGTCAATCTCCAATTCGATTATCTCTAGTTCCAGAAATGATTTGTGTCGTGAATGAAAAAATACACGATATTCACATAAACAATAAAAGATGTTACAGAGACTTCTTTTTTCCGAAAAAATCCGAAAACTCAAGCGCTTGCGTACTACCTTATTGTAACTTTCCGATTGACAATGTATAAATAGTTTTTGTTACTTGTTGATTGCTAATAGAGAATTCATAGGTACTCGTTACTTACTAATCGTGTGTACATAAATTTTATTTTATTTTAGTTGTCATAATTGTCTCCTTTGAACCTGTGCTTCATAGACATGACGAGCTGTCTTTGTTTCGTGGTCTGCAGCTGAGATCTTTGTTATACAGCCTTCTTTTGTACACGCCCCTTAAACGGACTCTAATCAGGTGTCCTAAATGGACAGTGTTGAGAAAATAGCCCTGTAATGATTCTAAGTGGATCTGAAGCAGTTCCTTGGTTCTTTTCTCAGACGATTCTTTTATATGTCTTATTGATCCATTTCCTGATGTGGTCCATACCAATAATTTTGGTACCTTTTTAATAGGTTCCAGGCCCATAAATGGAATTGATGACCCCGGTCTAGCACAATCTTTCATTGACAGTGATTTCTGGGTGTAGTATAGTATAGTGTCCAGTATAGGGTCAATGTATTCCAGCTCGTTGGTTCTTTCAGTTTTTCACGATATTTCCAAATCAGCGCCTTTTTCGTGTTTTCATCACTGTCCCGAGTGCCGCCTGGCTGTACATAAGAATATCGATCCACGTTATTTCATTGGAGCCTGAAATTATTGTTTTTGTGCATTGCGAAACTCATACATTTTCGTTTGGAATAGTAATATGCATCGATAAAGCGGATAGCTATAATGTATTGAACGTATCCCCATACTTTTATTCAATTATATTATTTTAATTCATAGGTCTAAATTAAATCCCATTTGATGGTCACTACACTACTGTGCTGGTTTCATGTTCTAATCTACCTTGTCTTCCAGGTTCTCCTCGATCACCTTCTGGACCAGGTAACCCGACACCGGGACTGCCAGGAGGACCTGAAAAATCAGCAAAAATAAAACAGTATAATAATTATTGACAACAAACAAATATTGAGACCGCTCGAGATGTTTGGAAAATATATTACCTGGAGGTCCTCTAGCTCCTGGGGATCCTTCAACACCAACACCTTCGGGGCCGCGATCTCCTTTTTCACCCCTTTCTCCGGTAAAACCGATCGAACCTGGAGGTCCAGCTGGACCTGGTAATCCCATGAAACCCATTTCTCCTGGCAGACCAGGTGGGCCTGCGTCACCTGAGTAGACGTAATTTATGTATCAGACAATTCACAGAGAAGTAGAAATATGATAGCATTCAAGATTTTTTTATTCAATTGAACAACGAAAGCATTATTACTATCATATTTCTAAATAAAGTTTGAATTACCATGCAATGAATGACATTTTTGAAATTACTTCAGAGTGCAAATTATATTACATGCATTCATGGACTCTTGATATGGATAATAGGTACAAAATTGGAAATATATATTTGTTTCTACATTCTAGAGATATCTCAATAACAATAAATCACAGATGTTTTGATATACTTGATGTACCTAATATGGTATTTTATAACTTTATATTTTTATATATATTTTTACCATTCATAACAAAAAATTGAAGCCACTGAGATTATTGAATATAAAAGCGATAGAAGTTTTCAATACCTATACATTCTCGTCTGGCCCTGATAGTTAATTTTGTACCAAGAGTAAAAATTACATGTTTTGGGGAAGACAGCCCTCCAAACATGAAGGCATGCCTATAATACAAATTAAAAATTTAATTGAAATTAAGTGCACTCATTGTGGACACATCGGTAACCTTCCCATACCTAGTCAACTCAGATCATAACAGTGCTTGGATTATTTTTTACGAAAGAAGAAACTCATAATGGAGAGAAAAAATGCAAAAAACCCCCATCAATATTTTTCCAACGGACAGATTTGGAGGAAAATTGAATGTTACCGTCGACTTTCATCTGAAACGTTGAGACATGAGACAATATACCTTTTCGATATGATCTCTATTCACTGTCGTCAAATCACAATGGGACTATTTACAGGGGACACCCTATACCACCAATTCCATCGAAATCAGTAAGTGAACAGGCGTATATTCTTTTTATGAATCGGATGAAAATAAATCGGACCCTTGACGGGTTAAATATTTATATTAGTTTTTCCTTCTCATACGTTATGTACTAATTCGAATATATGATGTATTTTTGTTGAAACATAAAATGCAGAAATTTTTTGGAATTTATGACCTAATTCAAAAGAGCGGAAACACAAAACTTGTTTTCAACGACTACGACAGGGAATATTACAAATTATCAAACTAGATGGCGGAAAGAAAACTGAACAGAACATATATTAATGAAATTGTTCTGCCTGGATGAGTTGGTTATCTTTTTTTTCGCCTGGGTGAAAGTAACGATTCACGTTGGATTTGAATCGCTGGAGATTAAATTCAAATGGAAAAACGTGCTCAGGAAGTGTATTCCACATAAACGCAGTTCTCCAAATGGAAGAGTTCTTAAACAGTGAAGTTCGAGGTGTACTGAGTTGAACCTCAAAACGATTAGCAGCCACAGTCCGTCGCGTATTTCTGATATGTACCGCTCTTGGTGGAATAAAATGTGCCAAGTCTTTCGAAAACTTTCCGTAAAAGTATCTATGAAGGAGAGACAAATCTCCAACCTTTCTTCAATGTTCCAGGCTATCAAGGTTGCAAGTGATGTTCGTGTCTTCAAGGTTTGCTTAGGGGCGGAGCTCCATACATGTGAACAATACTCCAAAGAAGGTCTGATCTAAGCATCAAAAGTTGGTTCGGAACAGTGTTCTAAGCTTTTGACATACAACCTTTGTGTCCATTTCAACCCCCAACAAACTTACCGAAGCAGAAAGCGGAATTGTCTGTCCTGACATTATTATATCCGGTTCGGATACATTTATTTTTATGGAGAAAACAGATGTCTGGGTTTTAGTGATTTACTTTCACCCCAATTCGAAATCACATCTAGATCCTCATTAAGATATGAAACCTCCTGCTGCCGGTGAAGATGTGCATCCGCAACTGATATCCTGGTATCGAAATGGAATGACGATACAAGTGTGCTGTCGTCAGCAAAGCAATATATTGGATTCTTGGTTTTTTTCAATGAGTAGTTGATATACATTACAAAGAGGGTTGGAGACAATATGGAGAACACCAGCGTTGATGGTGAAATTATTCAAGAGATATTCATCGACGGCCATTTGCAGGGAACGTTCTTTCAATGGTGGAGAAGACTCTAATGGTTAATAAGAATATTATTACCGCTAATTATCATGACTTGAACGAATATTTGCAACAAAAATCAATGGGATACTATCCAAAAAAGCTTTACAGTTCTGGCTGGATACGTTTTAAAATTCATTGATAAGGCACCGAATGAGACGTATTCGATGAATAATGTTGCATTAATAATTTGTGTATTTTTGTCTGTCGACAACAAGTACATGTGACTATTCTAGTTAACTTTGTAATCGATAACATATCACTTTTTGAGGAAAACGTATCAGACAAAACCGATATTGAACGCGTTTTTGCCTTTGTTGGTGAAAACCAAATGAGCAGTTTGAAGCAGGTAAAAGACGCACAGCCACATGATAGTTATTAAAGAATATTTTTTCTGACTCATTGTTAAATATCTAGATTTTAGGGACAACAGGTCACTGTGTGTCGAACATCGGCAAATATTCTGGTAGAGGTAGGAGCCAGTAAGACTGAATAGAAGCGCTATGGTGGATGGAACAGTACGTTAGTTGAAGGATATCCAGAGGACAACATTCCCTCAAAAATTAGGTTCGAAGGCAAATCTTCTGTATTTTGGCCGGGTACAGACCAATGCAACAACACATTTGCGAATGTTGCAGAACATGTCATGCGCGTTCTGTTTTGCGTTCGTATCGAATATTTCTAAGGGGTATCCGTACATCAAAAGAAATCTGCTTGAGTAACAAAAAAGGTTGCAGTCGTTTATAAGTTATTTGCGCTAAGCGGTATGCTTGTTGCAAAACGTTCGCCAATGTTTTGGGATGCTTGTTGCATTCATCTGTACCCGGCTTTAGAGAAACCTGTAGCATAAATCAACAACGGTGATTGCACGCAATCGAACTATCCAGATCCCTGCAGAATTTACAGTTTTGTGTAATTTCGATCAAATAATATTAGGCAGATAATCAAATAATACTTTGATTTCATATTTTGAAATTTCATAATGGAGTTTATCATTAGGTGATAATTTGCAATGTCAAATGTACTTGGAAAGAGCAATAAAAACAATAATGAACTAGTATAACATATTAAATTCAAAATACCTGTCATTATTGTCAAATTTAATGACATATGTCATAGTGTTTTGTTTGAGTTATATGAATGATAAAAATATATAAAAAAAAATCATTTAACTGTCAAAATATTAGTGTATTAGTATTGAAAATCCTAACCTGGGATACCAGGGGCTCCAGTCTTTCCCGGCAGTCCACGTTGTAAGAGCCCAGGGGGACCAGGCGGGCCCCTCAATCCCAAAATTAGTTCTGCTGATCGCTCTAAGCGCAATATATAGAAGCATTAGTTCCAGCAATTATGATAATACTACTAAGCTTGCTGGTGGACATGTTAGCGTATTGCATAAACATCATCAGCGCTCATACTATTATAGAGTAAAATAATACCTATTTGGAAAATTTTAATTTTCTAAACGTGAACAAGAAAATATTAGATTGTGATAAGAAAATAAGGAATGTCTACTCCGAAAGTGAAAACGTATACAACACTAATAATATCAATGGAGATACATTACCATTTAGTGCTACATATTGAGTGAAATTATAATAATTTATGTCTTCAGATAAAAATTTTCTGTTTCAAAAAGATTTATGGAAAAAAGTTTAATTTTATGTCAACATCATCCTCAATACGAACTGTCTCTGAGTCCGTTACGTTATATAATAGGTTAAGTGATAGACAAATGTCATTATAGACACATTGTAACGTCATATGAGAACAGTCAAAAACACAGAACCTATTGCAGCGTACATGGAGCATCAGTCACTTAGTTAAAAGATATGTAACAGAAAAATTACGAATAGATGGGTCACAAACATAAATAATACTATTACTCTACAATTCATATTTATAACTCTGAATTCACAGATATAACGTAAAATTGACGAATTCACAGTTATATCTGTAAATTACGAACAACGTCTGTAAACAGCTAACTCATCGCATGTATTCAATACATTTGGAACAATATATGTATATCAGCACGTCAAATTGAATCAATAAGACTCAATTCCAATTCTAGAGACGCTGGTCATAACAATAATAACTACGAATTTGTCAATTTACTTTTGTAACTTTGAATTTAAACTTATAATTATAAATTCGCCGTTAAAAGTGTAAATTCACAGTTGTACAGCTTGTCAAATATAGGAAGAGTTTTGAGAATTTCTGCTCTCTCTCTCTTTAGATTGTACGGTACTAGCAAAAGAGACAGATCAGAAATGCTCAAACCTCTTCCTATATTTGACAAGCTGTAACTGTTAACTTTCCAATTTACAGTTTAACTGTAATTTTGCAAGTGTAAGTTGTGGTCGAATAATATTGATTTTTATGGCCTTTCTACGCTTTCGTAATGAGCTAACTGGTATATTTTTCCAAATGTATTATTTCAGACTCAATAATGCATGCGCTAACTTACTCTTGTATTAGTTCTTTGGTACAGACATAAATGAAAATAGAGTTACAGATTCAATCAATTTTGAAGTTGCACATTTTTTCCTGGCACCTTTTTTTTTGTAGTTTGCATAGTGGAAAATTTTAATCAGTTTTTGGTAGATTTCACAAAAACATTTGTATATGTATGTACATATAGTGATTATTCACCAGGAATTGTAATAATTAACTGAATAGAATGAAAACATTGTCGAGTTTGACAATAGAATCACAAAGACATGACGGGTTAATTGATCAATTCTGTAACTCTTCAATATTCTGTGGCATAGATGTTTATACCTGGTGGACCCTGAACGCCTGGAGGACCTGGCCTACCAGGTCTGGACTGACCTGGAGGTCCTGGAGGTCCAACCAGAGTCGATGTCAACTCCGTGAGTTGATCTAGAGAAATTTGAAATGGGAACATAATAAATAATGATTGTATAGAAAGGTAGAAACTATTTGATTATTTGATGAACTGAAGAGGGTGTAGGCCAATAACGTTCGAAAACTCAATTTGAGCGGTGCATTTGGACAATATATTCATGCCGTATTCGATATGATGTCGGATCCCTTACGTCACTGACATAGGTTTCCTTAACCTTATTACATCTTGAAATTAGATTCTCAAAATACCCTGCTGATAGACGGACAGGGCTTCTTTAATATTATTTGCAGGATGCCAGTAATATCCTTACCTGAAAGGGGGGGTCCGATAAGTACTTAGCATACAAAAAAAAATGAAAATTTTGGGAAAACTGCGATTTGTTCTTGCCTTCTTTTAGCTCGATACACTTGACCCAGCGATGATCCTGAAAGATATGTTTTCTGGAGGTTTGCAAAAACACCTCGTTGGCGGCGATAACCTTCTCTTTTGACTCAAATTTCTGCCCAGCGAATGACTTTTTCAAGTTTGGGGCAGCAGTTCGTAGCCCAATTCGACCACCTTGGCTGTGGTGACAGCGAAGGTGTGAGTCGGGGCGTTGTCTAGTTGAAAAAGCATTTTTTTCGTCGCCAAATTGGGCCGTTTTTTTCTGCATTCAGCATCGAGTCGGCACAATATTTCGGTATAGTGGAGCCCTGTGACCATTTTGCCCTTCTTCTTCTGTCCAGGATAGGGCAGTCTTTGTCTTCTTCGGAACACGTTCGCCCGGCGAAGTCCACCGTTTAGTCTCTTCTTTAGTTTCTGGTGAGTACCAATGGATCCATGTTCCGTAGACGCAAAAACTTCTTCAGATTGCGCCTTAACACCGTCAAACACTGCTCTGAAGTGGTATGATGATTGCGCTTGTTGTCCGGAGTGAGCTAACGCGGCATCGCGCCAACAGCTTCCTCATGCTCAAAATTCAATGCAGGATATGACCCACTCGGTCTGGGCATAGCTCATCAAAAACTGTCGTGCGACTACGTTGATGCTCGTTAAACCAATTTTTGACGCTCGCCATCGAAGGAGAAGAGTCACCGTGCACATCATCTAAGCGCTCTTTGATTTTACTGCGCGATTTCTCTTCCAAAAGCAAGAATCGAATCACCGACCAATACTGCCCTTCTTCCATTTTTATAAAATCCGCGAACACGCCCGTTTCCACACCTGATCAAAACAAAACTACGAGTCCGATTCGGCTGAAATTTTGACAGTAGCTGTCTACGATAATGTATTACACGATATTAAATTTGTCTTGCGATAGTGGAGCCATCAGGCGGTGGGGCCAGGTACTTATCAGACCACCTTCATAAAGGTGCATGGAATACTAGGTCAATGACGTGAGGAGCACTCACCCTCGATAGGGCTTCTTCTCGAACTGAGTTTCAAAGAATGTTCTTTTCAATATTTGTATTGCAGAATATACATCTCAGAGGCCCACTAAAATTGTCGCCCTTCCTGTACGTATTTTAAAAATATTTTTTTGATGGCATATTCAGTTAATATTTTTCTTGAAAAAAAAAACAAAGGAAAAAAACAAATCATCTTTAATGCTCAACTCCTGGTTATCTCATCAACAATATCGATTTACAAATATAATAAACACATGTTTTCAGTAGATAGTATGACTATATGTCAACAATAATGAAATTTTTTTTCAGGATTTATTTATATGGAAAAAAGTTCGCTGAATATTCTGTCTCATTATTTAATATACTATTTAATTTATATACTGAATTTTTGACTGATTCAAAATTCGGTGTAATCCGTAAGTAATCAATAAGGTAAAGTGATTTAGCTTACCTCTCAAGACCGCTGCACAAATATCTCTGACTTCTGATTCCGTGAAGCTTCTACCCTGTAAAACGGATGAAATACATTTTTAGTTTATAAAATCCTGAAAATCACATGTTCCACATTATAATATGAATTAAAAGGAAATCACTCTCTCTATTTCATGTTAACTATTCACAAGGTTTTTTCAGTGAATTCAAGAAACACTTTATTATACAACACTTTTATATATAAGATGTCAGCCGATTCCATCACATATTTGTTAGTGAAATTGAGAATATCCATCATTGCATATGAGTTATTATGCCACTGTTTTTTCAATTCACATTCTAAGTGAAAAACTAGAACAAATGTTTTCCAAATTTTCATTGTATATTGAACAAACACTTAGAATACTATTAAAGAAGAATATTCCAAAGTTTTTAGAGTTCAAGAAAGAGAAATAAATTTTATTTCAAAAACGCCATCCAAAAGGAGTATATCAATAATCATCAATATTTTATTGAACTCGTTTGAAAATGTCCTTATGGGATGAAACTGCAGTAACATTAATTACAAATATAAGTGGTATGAAAACATAAGTACTTTATTTCTCATTTTTATGATGATCTCCTACCACCTAGTAACGGCTACATTCATCAATTCATAGTTTATTGTGAATTCAATTGATTTTCTCCTTTCCTCAGAGATGGAGAAGTAGGAAGCCAAAAAGATTTTATCCAAAAACTAATCTCTCCTAAATATAATACCCCTAGATATAAGTTTATTTCCTGAGTAGGTATGTAAATAAAACTACGAATTAGAGAACAAACATTATGGGAAAATTGAGTTTGTTATTGAGTCTATTATGGAATTAGATTACAGTTTTTAGGAAGGAATTCAATTCTGAAGTTCAGTTATATTTTATATATAAAAATGTTTTTGTGGAGATATAATTTTTACTAAAGTCAATAATTTTATAATCAGAACATTTGGTTGCAAAAATATAAATAAAATTATGTAAACAACTAGGTAATGAAATTTATAAGATATACCAAATCATGTCTCATATAACCACGTATGATTCCTCAATTCATACCCGTCTTATTGTCATGACAGAACATCAATCGATTATCCACTCAATATGCCGAATATTTCTAACGCTCATTTTTTTATTGAGGAGGATAATGACAGCAATATATGTACCGAACATATTCCACACATAGAACTAGAACACAGGCACAGTAGAAATCTGTTATGTCAAAATGCATGAAAACGATCGTTCAAAGCCGACTGTCGTCGAGCATCGCTTGCAGCCGTTACTTTTAAATCAAAACGATAACGACATCCAGATGGATGGTAACTGTAACTAGGCGGTTATAACTAGTGTGTTATGATTCTCATCCAATGTTTTAATAAGTGACTTTTTACGAATTTTATTTATATAACGTTTATACCCCAGTGATAATTTTCGATTTGAGAAGGTGAGATTTCATGATTTAATTATGATTTGGAGATATATGGCGTGTTTTCATCGAGGTCCCCAATGTCAACGGCCATTTAAACTGTTAAATGGACGAACCGTTTTCGAATTTAAAGGCCATGAACTTCATTCAAACTTCACATGCTGTTCATTACATGCATAATAACTCTTTGTGTATTCCATTGTAACAGAAATGACATAAAAAACAAATACCCGGGTATGTGTTTTGAGGAAAGTTTTTCCTTTTCGATAATTTGACGGTTTGACTTTAATTCATCAATTTATAGTTCGGCGAGATTCATTGTGATTCAAGTAATTATTACAAG
The DNA here is from genome assembly GCA_015342045.1 of Leptinotarsa lineolata. Classification (NCBI taxonomy): domain Eukaryota; kingdom Metazoa; phylum Arthropoda; class Insecta; order Coleoptera; family Chrysomelidae; genus Leptinotarsa; species Leptinotarsa lineolata. Next base: position 13,110 of record WOGR01003208.1, read on the forward strand.
ATGGATGTGTTTTTGGAGGGAACACGTGTGGTGATTCATTTTGCAATTTTGAAAAACATCATGCAGGAATTACTTCATTTGAAATAATAGTTTAAGGAGTATCATAAAAGTTATGAATTGAATTGAATACTGCAAAAAAACCAGCCCATTACACATAGAGTCATACAACTTGATATGTTTCAAAAACCTTCAATGTGGTGTCTTCATTTTATTAAAAGAATGACATATCAGGGTTCTTTCTTGCCCCAGTGAACATATTTTGAGGTTATTAATACTAAACGTGTAAAATTGTGATATATTTCATAATTGAAGAACAATTTTTTACTGAATCTCGTTGAAAAATCTATTACAATCAGTCATTTATCAAACTAAAAATCACATCTGAACAAAATCAACTATACTGATTATTTTCCAAAAAGGCGAAATCATTCTCTACCTAGGAAACATTCTAATTGCTAGTGTACAGTTGTATTTATAAAATAACCTTATGAAATTCTCCAACCCATTCAAATTGTATGGAAACTCTGAAAATTAAAAAGGCTAGAGAAGTGATCCAGTTTGAACATTTTGAAAATAAAATCTGTCCTTTCAAGAAGGTGATATTTTTAGATGAAACTTGATTAATTTTATGAGGTCAAGTTAGAAAAAATGGGTATTGATAGGAAACAGATAGGTAAAAATGAAAATTTTTTTATATCTGTTTGTAAGGTTTGTTCATCAAGTACTTTCAGATCTTGGTTTTTCTTTGTTGAAGCTTTCAATGAAGATCATCTCAAGTGGTGGTAAATTTTTAATATTCTGGAATACAGATAGTTTCAATCAGACTACCCCTTACTTTTAGCTAACCATATAGACTTTATTAATGATCAAAATTAGTTGAACATTTCAGATAAAAATGGAATTTCAATAAAAAGAAGTGAAAAAAATGTAAATATATGAAAATCATTACAGATAAAATAATGTTGCATCATATTATGTACACAAAATATGCTATACAATATATGCACACATATATGTTTAGATGAGAAACCCTAAGTTAAAGACATTTATCCATAAAATTATCCAATGAATAAAGGCAAATGAAATTTGATGGATAAAATCGGAATTTAGCTTTGTAGAATAGTCATGTTTGTATTGGTCATTATCAAATTATGAATTGTTATCCAGCCTGAACATTTCACATACATGTTGTACATATTCATAAGTGACATTTACCTTGAGCATTTCGTTCATTTTGAATAAACTGTAATATGAGTCATTGTAATGTGAGTTTTTCAAAATATAACTTCTAGGCATTCAGTGTAGTGTATGCTGAAATTTTTTTATTGGTGTTACTTGTCCTGAATATCTTATAATGCTTTCAGCCAGTGAATATCAGCTGCTTAATAATATTGTCCTTACATTAAAAAAATCATATATTGAAATGAGTAGGACCTAACTACGAAATGATAGGCAGGCCGAACGAATTCTTGATTGATGAAATGTTTTTTAAGTATAGAGGGTGAGTCATGAGTGAAGAGACACTTCTTCGAAGTTTGATGAAATATATTTTTAGTAACTTTTGCAGGTTTTTGCACCCCTTTTCTGTTTCACTATTTAATTCTATGATGAATTCTAAGAGAAATTTAGTTTATCCATACTTAATGCCAACTATTCCGGAATCAGTGTCTCTGAAAAGTCCCATTTCACATGATACTGAACCAGTGAAAAACTTTCTGGAATTTGGTTCAAAAGTCTTCTCGTAAGATATTCTTCTATTCAACTAGAATGATTTCCTTACAGAGTGTTCAATTCTGTTTGGTTTTAAAGATCATTATTTTGTTTTTTTCAAATGGAATACCCTATATGTTGGAACTTTATGATGGATATATCCTAATTTCCTTTCAAATGCTATATGTGGTTTGTATACCTATAGTATTGAGAAAACAAGGATTTAATTTGAGTTTTTAAATTTACGATGCTTCAACAAAGGTAAGATGTTACTCAGTATGTATTGTTAAATCTTTGAATAATAGTAAATAATGAATAGTAAGTTTTCATTCATTCATACATTTTGGTTAATGTACATATTTTGAAAGAATCCCAAAACACGTCAAATTTAAATTATAATTCGACATACTTCAACGGAAAAATGCTACCCCTACCGTCAATCCTCGTCGAATGACAGGTACAACTCCAAATTTTTTAAATGGGAAGTATAGGCTTGTGATATATCGTTTGAAAGGTCTCTTCATTCTCTATTCAAAAATATTATCGCTTTCAAGTTTATTGCAGCAATTGAGATAAAATAAATTAAAATCATGTGGTTACCGAAATTCGATAAAATACACTCAAAACTTATTGCAATATGCTCAAAACTTATTTCATGTTGAGGTATTGATAATAAGAAAGTAGGCAAAAACCAGAGCAACGTTCTTTTTAGATGGTATCCTTAAAAAACTGTAAATTTCTGTGGCAAAGTTAGTTTAAACCGCCTTGTCAAACTGTTTTGTATGTTACATTAGTTGTGAGTTTTTAAGTTTAAATTTCGTTAAGTTCAAGTCTGACAAATGGTTAGATTAATGAAAATAAATAAAATAACAGTTTTACAAATGATTGGTTACGGAGGTAAAATCAGAACACAACAGGAAGTAGCTCGCCTATTTCATGAGAAATTTCCTAATTTACCGCCCATATCTCAAGGAACAATAAGCAAAATAGAGAAGCAGTATCGCGAGTTTGGTCATGTGGGGCAGATAAAATAAGCAGCTGCCAATGCAACGAGTGATGAACTCAAATTAGATGTGATGTTTCATTAGACAGGCATCCATTACATTCAATGTAAGCCAGACATCGATAGTAAACATATTAAAAGAAAATAAAATGCAGCCCTATAAAATGATACCTGCGCAGTAGCTCATGGAAGACGATTTTGATAGAAAAACTTATTTTTGTGAGTAAATGATCGACATGTTGGACAACAATATCATCCAATTAAAAGACGTTATGTTTTCTGATGAGTGTACTTTTTCTCTTAATGGTAATGCTAATCGGCAAAATTGCCGCTACTGGTCAACGGAAAATCCTCGCTGGATGAGAGAAGAAC